>PVJH01010997.1:0-70982 GCA_004026705.1 Nesogale talazaci
TGAGGGAAGAGTTTTTTATTACACTAAAGTTGTGACAGTGATGTTTTGTTATCTTTGGTGCAAAGTGAAAAGGTGGCTCCAAACTGAAATTCTTTGGCATCTTTCTGTTTCGCTGATGGAGATGAAAAGCCCGCAGAGATCTTCAAACACCAGGAAGGAGGAAGAAAAAAGAACATATGCTCATGTTACTGAAGTCAAACTGTAATATAAAACAGGAATGAAAGGAAAATCAAGTTTTTCTTATTCTGTTTTGGTCATGCCATCATTGCATTTTGATTCCTTTCATGACTGCTCATGATTTTTCTTCCCAATGGCTATTTCCTTTTCTCATTTTGTTTGCCGCTTCTACCTTGAACCCCAAAGTTTCCCTTGGCTCTCTCAAGTTTTGCTGACAGGAGGTCCAGTGCTATCTAAGACAGCCCTTGCAGAGATCCAGGTTTTTCATTGTCTTAAATGTATTTCACCTCATTTAACTTTCATTCAGGCTGTCTTTACTGCCCATGCTTCATTTCTTTCTCACCTGCATGATCTTTGAAGTTGGGATGGTGGGTGTGGTTAAAGCGCTCAACTGCTAGCCAAAGAAGGTGATGAGTTGAGTGCACCAGCCTTTCCTTTGGAGAAAATGAATGTGAGTCTGGCCTGTTCTCTTAAAGATTACAACCTCAGAAACCACGTGGGGAGAATTCCATTGCAATTGAATTTCATGAGTTGCAATTGTCTTGATGATAATTTGTTTTGCAGTTGACACTGAATGTGTTAGTCCGGGTAAACTAGAGAAACAAACTCATAGACATGCATATGTATATAAGAGTACGGTTTATATACAAGAGGAATAGGGCATTAAGAAAACATTCCAAGCCAGCCCAGCTCAAAGTCATAAGTACGATATTAGCCCCTGTGCCTGATACCAGTCTATAAAGTCTCCTTCCAACTCAGGAAGTCACAGGCCAGTGGGTGCAGAATCCCGGTGCTGGCAGGGGTCTCGCATGGCTCCTCGCTTCTAGGGCTCAGGGTCCATCAACAGCATCCACTGGTGGTAGAAGCCACTTAGCACTGGCAGGGATCTGCACATGGCTGCTCCAGCTTCAGAGGTCTGGTTCCATCAGGGTGAGGGCTTTGACTTCTCCTCCAGCTCCTTCAGCTCCTCAAACACTGCCATCTTGTCTTGTCCATAATATGTCATCTCTAAGACTAATTCCCAACAACTGGGGAGATGACTTCTCATCTCCACGAGGGAGATATCACGAGACTTCCCAGAAGTCTGAGGAGAAAGCCATGCCCACACGGAGGCCTCATTGGCTACTCAAGGGCTATCTCCAGATTAAGAGGCTAGACTCCACCCCTATATCTCAGTCATGAAATTAACATAAGCACATGACCGCCACACTGAGAAAAACGATCACTTGTGTGGGTGTTACAAATGGTCAGCACATGTTGCTGCTAACCCAATATTTGAAGGCTTAAGTCCAACTGGAGGTGACTTGAAAAAAAATAGACCTGTAGATTGATTTACTTACAAAAGAATCTAGTCAACAGGTGGAATTTCCATGATACAGAATCAAATGAGTAGTAACTGTGTAATTTATTTTTAATTTTTTTTTACTGTGATTTGACTTATAGAGTAGATCATCAACTGACTCGGAACTTACATTTTATGACTCTGAAACAGTACAGTAAAAGTGTAAATGCAAATTCTCAGCAGGGTCAGAATGAACTAGCCCCAAAGGGGCTGCCCACTAAACTGAAAATTCTGCTTGTCATTAGATTCCAAAATCCCATATCAGAAGATAAGACCAGTAGGTCTTTATTTTTTCCATAACCTAAACCCATTTTACTAGGTTTTTTTTTTGGGTGGGGGGGGGCATCACTGCCCTCTGGTGGTGGGAGTAGGAGGCCCAGCCTTTGCTCCTATGGAGCTGGAATTGAACCACCATCCCGGTGGGCCACAGTCCCGCGCACAACCACTATGCCATCAGGGCTCAGCCCAACCTAAACCCATTTTTATCTAAGCCAGAACTATCCTGTGGAAAGTAGTTGTTCATTTGAGAGCATGGCATTATAGTCAAACCTATAAGACATGCTCAATTTTATTTGTGATTTATTCTTGAACGTTAAACGACAGCTAGAAGGTCTACTCGCTTATAGCACCTTACATAATACATCTTCTAAAATATGATATTTTTAAAAGTCATATTTTAAGTCATGTCAACATTTTCACTGATTGTATTCCCACATACAACAAATGATTAAAACCCAAGAGCATATGTATCTGTCACCTTCAATTGACTCCAATTCATGAAAATCCCATATATTTCACAGCAGAACTATGTCTCACACAGTTTCAATGATTCATTTTTCAGAGGTGAACCTTTAGCTCATCTTTCCAAGATAACTTTGGCTATACTTGAATGTTCCATCTTTCCATTGACAGCTGAGTATGTTAACAATTTGCCTACCTGGGGCCGCTAGAGTATGCGTAAATCAGCAACTGCTATCAAATATGTTTCCTTACCGTGACCCCATGAGTGCAGAAGAGTAGTGTCCTCCAGATAAATTTCATTGCTGAAGCCTTTCAGAAACAGATTGTCAAGCCTCTTTAGTCTGAGGTCTTTCTGATTCGCTTCAAAACACCAGCCTTTTGGTGTGTAAGTTGGAGCTTTATCATTTTATACTACCCAGAGATTTCTAAAATCTGAGTATCAAAACCCAAATCAAGCCAATGAACATCAAGTCAATGTCCTGTCACAGCAACCCAAACGATTACAGTAGAATTACCACCCCACAAGCTTTCTGAGCCTGTAAGTCTTTTTTTTGGGGGGTGGGGGAAGTGGGCATCACTGCTCTCCAGTGGTGGAAGTAGGAGGCCCAGCCCCACTGCTGGAATTGAACCTCCATCCCAGTGGGCCGCAGTCCCGCGCACAACCACTACGCCACCCAAGCCTGTAAGTCTTTAAGGGGTAGAGTCTCTTATGTTTCTCCTATGGAGCCCTTGGTCAGTTGAAATCATTGAAGTTACATATATATATATATATATATATATATATATATATATATATATACACACACATACATACATATATATAGAGAGAGTTTATAATATATATATACATACATACATACATATATAGAGAGAGAGTTTATAATATATATATATATATATTGGTTTTCACACAAGTAGTAGACATTGGTGGTTACTGGGAGGTTTGGAGGAAAGGGGAAGAAAAAGAAGAGAGGGAAAACACTTCTCTGATATCTCCTTTTGGAGATATAGGACCACCATGAGGTAGAATGGACTTGATGGTAGTGACTGTGGTTTATTGACTTATACTCAGCAAAGCTACTCAGTCTCAAAAGGATCAATATTATATGAGACACAACTCTAATAGAAAAAAATCAAGGAAAATTGTTTTCAAAAAGAAAAAAAAAAGAAGTGGCACTGCCTCTGTGATTTTTCAAGATTGTAACTCTTTATGAAAGTAGGAAACCTCGTCTTTCTCTGATAACTAATGCTTTCAAGCTGTTAACCATTGATTAGCAGCCCAACACATAACCCACTATGTCATCAGGGTTCTTTCATAAGTGCTCTTTATGGATGCACATATATGTAGAGAGACATGTATATCAGGAAAATAGTTGACACCATTGTAGAAGTGAGCATACGCAGTCCAAGTTCAATGGGTCAGATGTTGAACTGGAATTCTCTCCTGACTCACATAGCTGAGGGGGCTGATGAACTCAAGAATCACAGTGATCCCACAGAGTAATATCAAGCTGCAGAGGCAGCTGAAACCAAGCTCTGAAGGTCAGGCTAGGAACTAGAGAGGTGAATGAAACCGAGACCAGCAGATGAGGTGGCAGGCGGTTGATGGTTCCCAGGGTTGGAAGGCAATTTGGCAGGTTTGGGCTCACTTCCAAAGAACCCGAGGTCAGGGAACCAGATACAGCATCCAGAACTAGCAAAAATGCAAATAAGATTTCCCATAGTCGCTCTTGATTAAAGCAGTATGTCACATCCCTGAGGAAATTTCTCAATAGCATCGGTGTTGTGACTTGTCCAAGGGGATTGCACACCACACTATCCTTTTTGAAACTGCTCAGCTGCTCACAGATGATTCCATCATGGAGTTGACTACATCATGTTAGTTCATAGCAAGGAAAATTACCAGGTCTTAACTGCCAAATCACTGAGAATCCAGCCAGGTTCACATAAAACTTATCACAGGTATCTACAATTTTCAATCAATGTTGTGAACCTTAATTTCAAGTCTATTGTAAATATGTAAAATTCAAAACCATCCTCAGTCTAAACTTCATCATTACAATGCAGTTTGTTACTGTCCAGCTGTATGGACCTGCAGTGAGTGACAACCTCAAGGCAAAGACTGGCCAATGGACTGATGTTCCACATGCATATTTTATTTTCAAAGTAAAATTTTATATATAATGGGGCAAGGGAGCATAGCATGCATAGTGTAACAACAACATCAGGATAAAATTGCTCTTAGCACAAACAATTCCTTACCTTATCTTAACAAATGCAGCTGTGTTCTCAGTATACTTAGAGCATCTTGGAATGTGGTAAAACATGACCATTGTACAAGTGTTCGGGTTACACAGTGTCCCCAAGCTTCCCTGAGAGTCACCAGCTAATTCAGTGACTCTCTAGAAGTCCATCTAATGGTGAAAAGCTATGGCCTCATGGTGGTTAGACACTGGGCTATGATTGATATGGGCTGCCCTTCAAAACCAGCAGCAGCTCTGAGGGAGAAAAACTGGGACTTCTCTTGCCATGTACAGAATCTCCAAAACCTCCAGGGTCAACATTGACTTCATGGCAGTGAGGGTCGTTAAAATGGACAGAAGATTTTTTTGCTTTTGCAGAATACCTTTCCCCTACAAGTTCCTGAAAGCAAAGAGCAAATGGAAAATGAAGGTTCACTGTTGTAGACCACTTCCCCACATCTAAACCAGTTTGATTCATTAACCTACAGTTCTCTACATAATCATTTTTATGGCTATAATAATAATGAGTAGGACTGAGCCCTGGTGGCATAAGTGGTTGAGTGCAGAACTGCAGCCTGCGGGCTTGGCAGTTCAAATCCAGCGGTGGCTCTGAGGAACAGTACTGGGTAGCACCCACGACCACCAGAGGCAGTGGTGCCCACAAAAAAAAAAAAAAAAAAAAAAATAATAATAATAATAAGTAGCCAAAACATTTGGATCGCGTCTTTAACCGGAATGCAAATGCCAAATGTGAATCTAGTAAAACTAAAATGAAGGAATCTATATAAATCAATTTATCTCTACCCATACGTTTGTTATTGTTATAAGGAAGAGCAGGACATAACAACTATTGGCATTCTAGCTCCGCACCTCCTCCACGTTCTCCTCTGCTAAAGGCCTCATTCGAAGACTGCGATGCTGTACCACCTCCTCTACAATCTTCTCAACTCGTGACTGGATTGTTAAAATAGTCTTCCACCCCAACCCTCCAAACTCCTTCAAATCTGTCTGAATTCTCTTTTGGTATTCCTGAAACATCCATTTGATTTGCTTCCTCTCTTATTTAATCCAGAATAAAGTCCAGTCTTCTCACCCTAGACATCAATATCCACCACAAATTGACTTCATTTCCCTTGTCTGATTTTATCCAAAATTTATCTCCACTGGAAATTTCTGTTTAAAGTTGATCTTTTTACCATGTTGCAAATATCCTAATGGAGTTTTCCCCCAATTGTTCATTGTTCTTCTTTCCACTAATTCGAATTTCATTGTTCCAGGCTGTACTTTTTCAGCTCACATCTCTCTCTTTTCCATGATTTTCTCTATGCTATTCATTGAAGTATACATTTATGGTTTTATTTGAATAACTATCTATGTTTTCTAGCATATTGATAGCATAACTATGTTGATCTAAGCATATTGTCTGCTTAGATTGTAAAACCCTTGAAAAATCCCATGTTTCAGCTTATCATAGCATATCCTATTGTCCCTCTCAGAATATATCTGCTATTTACCCATCATATGACATACAGTTTTCTGATAACACGAAACTGAGTGTTTGAGATTATGTGAATGAAATCAAGGCACTTACTTGCCTAGATTAAACAAAAGCTGAGTACATAGTGTTCTTTCATATCAAATGTTAAAAGTGAATAATACAGACCAGTTCCTAGTAATTTGAATTTCTCTACAACTGATCTTTTTCTCTTACTTTACGCTGCCTGATCAACTTGCACTATAACTTCAGGTTACTCACCACTTACAAAACATGCCCTGACTTTATTCTGAAGGGAGAGTTAGCTTAGATTTAAGATTCTGATAATGAAAGATGATGAACCTTTTTGTAATAGTTCAACAAAAGAGATTACATGAAAAAAAAAAAGCAAGCTACCACATAGTGAAAACATGAAATTTCACATTAGCACAGTGTGAAGGGTAAAAGGCCCCCAGTGGAAGCTGAAAGTCTCAGAATAGAGCAAATGGAAAATAACAAATGCTGGGACATGTTTGTATTAGGATTTGGTGATATCATATTATGAACCCTTTGTCCTCTAATTAATTTCTAATCGTAAGCAACCATAAGTGACAGAGTAGACCTGCCCTACTGGGTCTCAAAGGCTGCCACGTGTTTCTCTGATCTTTTGGTTAGCAGTTAATTGTGTAACGGTTTAGAATGTAACGGTTTTATTTCTAAAAAGAGGAAATCTGTGTTTTTTTAGCTTAAAGACAACATCTGAGGAGGTAAGATCATCTTTAGGACAAGGAAAGAAGGTAGAATTAGCAAATATGAGTGAATCTTGTGTAAGTAAGTGCCTAACAATCAGGCCTAAACAATCTAGGCAAGTAAGTGCCCTGGTTTTCAAAGTTTTTGTTAACCCTTCAGTGAGCTGACATTTGCATATCTCACTTTATACAAGGCAAAGTTCATAATTAATTTAACCATAAGAGCCCAAAATGTTATACTGGGAGAGAGGATTGGGGAGAGTAGCAAAATCCTAGAGGAGATGACATATAAAGTTACATATGAAGTGTGAATAGAAGAAAAGAGTTAAAATCCAATCTGAGAAACACCGGCCCAGAAGGGCATGGAGTTCAAACTGAGACAAGGCGAGGGCAACTGAGGTTGGAAAGGGAAATGTTTGGAAAGCATGTTGTAGCCAAATTATAAGCACTTTGGCATTGGAGAGCTAGCTAAGGGCCTGATGCAGGGTGTGGACAAAATCTGAACAGGCGTGGTTCAGAAAGATGATTATGATAAGTGGAAAAGATTGCATTCTAGGGAAGTAGAGGAGGAGGCAGGGAAAACAGGGAGGGAGTATTAATAAACACAGTGGTGACTGGAGGCTGTGTGTGCCATGAACAGGATAAAAAATGAATGGGGGGAGAGGGAGAGGGAGAGAAAAGGTACGTGAACACACTTGAACGCCGAAGTTTGAGGTGAGAACTGCATAAAACTAGACATTATAATAACGTCAATTTTGGGCACATTGATTTGACGTGCTTCCCATATGTCTCTTGGGAAGAAAATGCTAAGAGATAAGAATTGGAGATGCTTAAGAAAATATTCGTTAATGTTAATTACAGAGGCTCTATAAAATGATGTTTTTGGTAGCTGGAGTACTGACTCACTCTGGAAGACTTTGAATAAATATGGATATGAACCATCTGTCTTAGAGTTGAACTAAGATGTTGATTATTTTTCTCTAAGGACAGTGGTGGGCATGTCCGAATCTTCATTGGTATCCTAGTTCCCCTATCGAGTTATAAGGATTGTTTTCACACCCATATCTTTTTCACATCTGCATATATGCATCTTTACACATTTAGTCTGTTTATTAAGAAAAATTTGCACCCATCCCCATTTAATTTATACCCATATTTTTTCTGTCACTTTGCAACTATCTCTATGATTCTGTGTGTGTGTGTGTGTGTGTGTGTGTGTGTGTGTGTGTAAGGAAAAACTTGATATATAAGAGCAATTGAATCTTGAGAAAACATTCCAGCCCAGTCCAGATCAAGTCCATAGGTTTGATATTAACTGATATGTTTGATACCAATCTACCAGCCCAGATCACCTATGATTCTCTTATTGTCTCTATGTATACAAGACAATGCTATGTTACCCTATGCGCTCAAGCATAACAACAATGATAAGAATTGGTGCATAAGTGGGTGGAATTGACCTAACAACCGCTATTTTATTGTATGACTGATTAAATTGTATGAGCTGACAAAATATGTGACGATTTTCCTTGGTTTCCAACAAATAGCATAGTGTTTTCATGTGCAGGAAATCATAAGACTTATCCACACGTAACTACTAGGTTATAGATTCTTTGATTTCATTTTATGTTATTCATTCAAGAAATGTTGAATGATGGTAAAAAAAATTGGGGGGGGGGGCTTGTAGAGCATTAAAGACTACAGATAAACCAGGAAATATAGTTCCTGATATTTTTTAATTTGCTATTTTGTTTAAAGTAACAAATTTTAAGATAGAGAAAGTATGTGGTTTGAAAGCAAGCTCAAGGAAATACTTTTAAGAATTGGCTCTCCTAAAAATATTGTAAAACAGAAAATAATGAACTAATTATAGGAAAGCATTTAAGAATGGATAGTAATATGAGATTTACTAATTTGACAACCTAATGGTCCCTACATGATAAAATATATTCGGGATAAATTAATTAACTTAATATAAAAAGATTTCTTTCATTTAAATTTTGTATAATGTGAAAGAACTAATGGCATATAATTTCAATAGGATATTTGTGAGAAATGTTTAATACCTAAGTGTTTTTTATTTAGTCCAGCAATTGATATATGTCAAGGGAGGGGATCTGTCAATCCATTGAAACTCCTTCAGGTTGTCCTATTAGTAACCTATTTAAAAATTCAATTAAGAGAGTGTCTTAATTAAATTTTATATTTCTAGTCCAGGGTACATGTCAACTTTCATTTAAAACCACATAGATTGACAACAATAATTCAAAATTAAATAAACTAGCTCATATTTAAAAAAAATAATACCAGAAAGTTGTAAAATAATACTATTCCAAACTGCAGGTATTATATGCCAATAAAGAATAAGAAAGGGGAGGACAAATAGGAAGTAAATGGATAAGACAAAGAAAGGGAATCCCAGACGTTGTCAGAAGCAGACTACACAGCCCTCAATCATGAGAGGATCAGTTCTTGTTAGACTCTGGCAAGCGTCTTTACTTGGAAGGCACGGGGCTGGCAGAGTGCCCTTAGGGTTCTTGGGTGGAGCATCAACTTGAAAACTAGAAAACAGAGACTTCTCAAATGAATAACTGAGATGTTCCAATGCTTCCATTTTTAGATAGTATTTATTCATGGAATACAATTTCCAATTTTCTGAGACCCACTTTCTATAGATTTGTTCTTTTTCATAGTACCCATTTCATCTGAGAACAAATGAATTGTTAAATGATCACACACAAAAAATATAAAAGTCTTATGCTTCTAAAAAGTCAATCAAAAGAAATGTAACCAGCCATTTTCTTTCAAAGTAAACTTCCATCTAAATGTCCTCAAAGCTACCATCCAAACAGTGAAATAGAAGCCTGGAAAAGAATTCCTTATGAGACCAATTCAGTACCTCTAAGAGGACCTGTTCATAATTTAAAGTGGGAAATGGAGAAAATGGTTTATAAGCTTCAAGGCTGTTAACGTTTCTGCTCTTGCCTCAAATGTATGGCCTTTCCCCCCACCCACCCCTGCCCCTCCCAGATTACTACATTATTTCCTTCAGTCTGTATTTTCAAGAACCAAAATTACCTCATAATTTAAGCAGCATGCGTGTGTGTGTGTGTGTGTGTGTGTGTGTCAACCAGTTCAATAATGATAATAATAATTGGGTTTTAGGGAGGGTAGTAAAGAGAATTTGTAATACTCCAGTTTTCAAAAGAAATGAGTTGTGTTAGGTATATTCCTACTGATGGAGTCCAGGTGTGTTTCAGAATAGGACTGTGCTCTGTGGGGTTTTCCACTTTCAGTATCTGGTGCTTTGAGAAGCAGATCACCAGGACTTTCTTCTAGTTGCTTCTGGTTAAACTGAAACTCCCAATCTTTCAGTTAGCAACTGGGAGAGACAGTAATCCTTTTCACCAACCAGGAACCCCTTTGGTTTGATGGACATTATGTAATGAGGAATGGAGCTCAGGCTCTCTACTCCTTTAAAGAGTGACAGGCTCGGGAACCCACAGAGACCGTTCTCTTGTGAGTTCAAGAGAGCCTGTGAGTCAGTGTTGACTTGTTGGCACTGAGTGAGCACATAAACCAAAGGCAAACTGTATACTTGCACTGATTTCTCTTTATCTTTTCTTCAATTTGCAGATCTTCATAAATAATGAATGGCATAATTCTGTGAGTGGCAAGAAATTCCCTGTCTTTAATCCAGCAAACGAAGAGAAGCTCTGCGAGGTAGAAGCAGGAGATAAGGTGAGTTTCCTAGCAATAACTCCACATGTGGTTTCCACGTCTCTCTCTCCTTTCTGAGACCCCAAATTCCAGTGCTTGTTGACTTAGGCTTGTCATTAAAATATGGCTTCTGAGGCTTCAGAGGAGTTTTCTAAGTTGTTCTGGGAACATGGAGGACATTAAGTAACCATTTCATGATGAGTCTTTCTTTGAGGGTGTTCTCTTTTACTTATTCTCAATATACTTATTTGTTTTGTTTCTTTGTCAAGGGACAGAGTATCTAGAATAACTATAAAAACTTCCCACACCATGATTGAGCAAACATTCAGAATGGTTCACATAAAACTGCTTTTCGGGCTGAGCCCCGGTGGCGTAGTGGTTGTGCACAGGACTGCGGTTCAATTCCAGCAGTGGGGCTGGGCCTCCTACTCCCACTGCCGGAGAGCAGTGATGCCCCTCCCCCAAAACTGCTTTTCAAGTTGCTAGATGAACAGTAAGCCTTAATAGATGATTTTTAAAACACCATATTGTTAAAATTATCTCATCAAATTCATTGAATGATCTGAATTGAAATTTCAGTTACTTAAAGTGATGATGAATTAAACATCATGGTTCTCTAGTTAGTAATAGTGAAAAACATAAAAGCTAACTTTTTTATTAATGCGTTTTTGAAACTATGCTCTGAATGTTGTTTGAATTAATGCTCAAGGGAACCATGGGCAGAAAATGCTATTCTCAAATCGTGTAAGTTATGATGATGAAAGGGCAGAAAATTAAACATCCTAAGGTGATACTGTTACTAAGTAAGAATACCACCCAAACGCTTTCCTTCTGACTCCAGACCCTGGGACTGGGAGGGCTACTACCTTATCTTACAATTATTCTCAATATAAGATAAGGTAATGTGAAATAAATCAAGGTAAGGCTAGTAGAAGTTTTCAGAAATCTGAATTCATGCTATAACATTATATTTTTTCCCTAAGTCTAATTTGAAACCATTGTTCTAGTCTTCAGTTACCCAAATGTAACCTAATTTCAAGTCGCTATGACATAAAATCTGGTCAGGTAACTGCATGAAAAGAATATTGGCAGATGAAATGATCAATGCTTTTTTTCTTCTTTTGAAAAGCATTTTGTTGGGGGCTCATTCAACTCATATCATAATCCCTACCTCCATTCATTGTACTAATGAGCACATCAGTATTTACTGACTTGCAGAAATCACGTATTATAGGCCTGCCTGCTTTTTTTTTTTTTACTCTAACATTTTCAATAGCAGCCCTGTTGGTGCAATCAGTTAAGCATTGTCCTGCTAACTGGAAGGTCAGCCATTTAAGCTAGCAGCTCGCTGAGAGAAAAAGACGTCTCCCTTCAACATTCACAGTCCCAGAAACCCTGTGAGCAGTTGTAGTCTGCCCTGGAGGGTCACAGTGAGTTGAAACAGGCTTGAGGGCAGCAACAGTTTTGATGTTCTTATTTGACTAGGCTTTTAACCTTCCAGTCAAAGATTCCTAGTTTTAAAATCATATGTCTTGTAGCCTAAGAGTAAGTGCTCAGCTGCTAACTGAAAAGCTGGTGATTTGGACCCCCTCCAACAACTCTTGAGGAGAAAGTCTATCTAGTGATCTGATTCTCTTCTAAAGAAATCAGCCTGGAGAACCCTATGGGCAATCTTACTCTGTCACCTGGGGTTGTTCTGATCGACGGCATCACCAGGCATAATCTTAATGAACTAATCAATGCAGACCCATTATCCCATGATAGCAATAGACATAAGGGGCTCTTTTAAATTTATGGAAGGCTCTCAAATCCAAGCTGCAGTATTATCAGAATGAGAAAAATATTGATAACAGGAACTGCTTAAAAATGGAAGTCAACAGTTAAATAGGATATGATGGAGCCACAAGACACGCTAACAGACTTCAGTTTTGAGCAGGATACAATATATCACAGGATTAACTGGTCCGTAAATTCTTCAAGGATTTCCCACTATTCCCAGGAAAGATTCTTTATGATTTTATTTCACACTTGTTCCACCCACACCCCACCAAGCAGAGCTCCAAAGGGCACCACATCCAGTGTTGTCTCCCAGATATTGCAAGCTGGTCACCACCTCTGCTGTGTCCACAAAGCAGTCATCAAACGTGAGGTTAAGCCATCTGTTCCTTTTTTTGTGTAAAATTAAGAGATAGAAAACATTAAGGATTAAATAAGAAACTATTTAAAAAGTCTTTAACAGTGCTGGACCTCTTAATATATAGGAACTTTAAAAATGTTCAAGAATGGAATGAAAAGATGAAGAAATGTGTCCATTAATGTTTAAACTTCCTTATAAAACTTTAATTATGACTGTGTCTTCCATTTTTTAAGGCTATCTCGAATTTCTCAGACACAATTTTTCTGCTTTGTAACATTATAAAATCCCACTTTCCACAAGTTATGCAGATATTTCTGGTTGAAAGGAGATGTTATTTTGAGAATCAGAGAGCTAAAATTTCAATCCACAAATTTAATCTCTTCTGAAGTGTCAGCATTGCTAACGGACTTTAGCAAACAAGGATGTTGATGACGAGAAACTATGTTGTGGTAATGATCCTGAAGCTCTATAAAATACTTTACTCAAATAGTTGCACAGGAAAATACTGCGCATTCCTGGAAAGATGACATAAAAATCTCAAGAAACTGTGTCCTTTAAACTATTGCCCCAAAGGAAACATTTCACTTTGCTGTCATGGCTTGAAATGTCCTTTCCCAGAAATACATGTTAATTTAGCCAGGTCATGATTATCATCAATATGCAGCCACTCTCTATTTTGTGGTCTCATATAAGTATCCTCCATTTTGTGATTTGACATTGTTATCTTCATTTGTGACTACCATTACAAATTCTAATCTTTATGACATTAATGAGATAGGATTTAGAGCAGTTATGTTAAAGAGGCAGTTATGTTAAAGCAGTTATGTTAAATTCTACAGGATTAGATTCTATGTTGAATCAATCTCTTTGAGATCTAAGAGATTGAACAGTCAAGCAGAGATGTCAGAGGGACCTATCACCAAGAAAATGAAGCTTGGAGTGAAGCACCTCTTTGAACCTCGAGTTCCTACATCATATACTGTTAACACCATATACTACACCATATACTGCCAACACCATATGCTATACCATATACAACATATAATATACCTTATGCTACCTATACCATATACAGCCTATACCATATACTACACCATATACTGCCAACACCATGTTATACCATATACAACATATAATATACCTTATACTGCCAATACCATATGCAGCCTACACCATATACTACACCATATACTGCCAATACCACATACTACCTATATCACATACTACACCTTATACTGCCTACACTATATACAGCCTACACCATATACTACCTATACCATATATACCTTATACTGCCTACACTATATAATACACCACATACTACCTATATCACATGCTACACCTTATACTGCCTACACTATATACAGCTTATACCATATATGACACCATATACTACCTACACCATATACAGCCTGCACCATCACATACTACACCATATTCTACACCATATACTGCCTACATATACTACACCATATACTGCCCCCAACTGCTGAGTCCCAGCCCTGGCTGGCGCAGGCCTCTGCGCAGGTACTCAGTGCATTTCTGTTAAGTCTTAAAAAGTATATTCTTTTGTACTTTAAAAAATAAAAATGTGGAGAAGGAAAAACATAAAAAGAACTCCCACACAGGTGAGTGTGGGGCGTGGGAGCTCTAAGGAACACCTGATCCTCTCCAAATTTCAGGCTCAGGTGCCCAGGCAACATTCCATTCTTGCCTGGGAGCCTCATGCAGGCCCAAGCAGAGCAGGCCACACAGAGCCTTTGTGATGAGGTGAACTTACTTCTCCGACACATCGATTTGTTCAGGGTAGGGGTGGTAAGCGGTGGTTGGGAGGTTGAGGTGTGGGAAACCCTTCTGAAGGTGCCTGGGGGGCTGCCTCCAACTGAAGGCCAGCTCCTGGCCCCCTCTCCTCCTGCTACTGCCTGCTCTCCACCGCCTGCCTGCAGGGAGCCCTGTGCTGCCGTCTCCCGAGTCCCGTGGGAAGTCTGGAGCAGCCGGCAATTTACTTCTTTCGGTCCCTATGAGGGCTTGAGACGTTCCAGAAGAGAGGCCAAAGAAATTGAAAAATGGAAGCAAATATGCATTGGCAGGGCGACAACAGCGGATCCAGGTCGGGGGGAGCGCCTGAAGTTCAAGAAGGTCGAACATACTTTAAAGAGAAGGAACATCACAGGTGCTTTCTCCAAGCCACCATTCAAGGACGTTCAAGGACCAGGCCCAACGGGGATGAAATAGCCCATGGAGTCAATAGCCCAGGCCCGGTCCTATGTTTTCGAGTCATCCTGACAGCCAGGACACTGCTCTCCCAGAAAAGAAACCGACCCTTGAAGGTGACACTCGAAGTGGGGCTAGACCTTTTTGAAGTGTCACCTTCACCCTCCACTGCATTTGTAGGCAGCCTGTTCGCTGCTGACCCATATCGTCTCAGGGTCCTCAGAGCGGACCCAGACTGTCAGGGTCGTGGGCGTCACCCAGTCCTGATTGAATTTCTGTCTTCCCCCAATGTGTCTGCATGCTAACGGGCAGTGAGGGCCCTGGGGACTGTAGTGCGCGACAACACAGAATCTAGAGACACTGCTATCTCAAGCAACATCATCCCACATCTCATCGCCCTGGCCTCAGCAACTGTACCAATCACCTGCTTCTAAACATTGTGTGGCCCTTTTCCAACCAGTGCCGAAACAAGGACCCACACCCTTGTGAAGAGGCAGTGACGGAAATGCCACCCGCCCTCTCAAACCTCCTGCAAGACGATGACATCGAGGGTCCCTCAAATACTTGCTGGGCCCTGGTCTACCCCACCCATGGCTGCTAGGAGCTCATTGACCAAGTGGTTGCCACAGGGGTCCTGCCCAGGATGATGGAGCTCATGAAAAACTCAGAACTTTCTATCATGACCTCTGCTCGTGGTTGTGGGAACAGATCAGCAGATGCAGAAGGCCATCAAGACACGGACATGCTGAATGTGCTGGCCTTGCTCCTGAAACCCCCTAAGTCCACCATCCAGAAAGAGGTGGCCTGAACCCTGAGTACATCAAGCAGCTGATCAATCATAGCATGCTGCCTATATAGGTATCTTTGCTGAAAAATGGAGAGTTTCAAGTCCAAAAAAAGGCTGTGTGGGTGGTGACTAATCTCACTCTGGGGAACACCACAGACCAGTTGATCATGCTTATCCCATCTGAAATTCTGGGGTCCCTGACCAATCTACTCACTTGCCATGATCTCAAGATTTCATCATCATCTGTCAGACCATCTTCTATCTTCTCCCGTCTGTAGAAAATTCTCATGACATGGAGAAGCTCTGTCTTATGCTAGAACGACTATGCACCATTGAGAAGATGGAAGCTTTACAACTTCATGAGAACCAGCAGATTGAGCAGACTGCATTCAACATTATGGTGAACTTCCTCAGGGAGGAAGAGGATGAGTGTGTTCTCTGATACCTTGAAGACTGCATGAACTTCAAGCCAGAGATCCGAACACCCACCACCTCCCCACCCCTCCCATGGCCACCAAAGCCACACAACTTCCAGGCCAACACTCAAATCCTAAATGAGAAACCCCTTGCTTTAGAAGCTGTAGTCCTCACACTTAACCTGCCCCAGGTATAAAGTTTTTTTAGCTGTTAAATAAAGATGTGTATCTTTGTTCTATTAAACTGGCATTCTTTGATGCCCACCTGTCTGATACGATCAGTGAAGACAATTACTGAAGACAAATGTGTGCATAAGCAACTGTGGTGAAGAAAGCTATCAAAAGATACAGCATCTGGGATCTGAAAGGCTTGAGGGTAAATGAGCAGCCATCTAGCTGAGAAGCAACAAAACCTACACGGAAGAAGTACACCAGGCTGTAGTCACAAAATGTCTAAGAGACACGTCTTAAGCATCAAACAGGAAAAACACATATCACTGTGAGCTCACCTTCCCAATACAATCGCTGAGGATAGCAAGAGAGGTGAAGAAAGAGAGATGAAGAAAGCTGATGGTGCCTGGTATCAAAAGATATAGCATATGGGGTCTTAAAGGCTTGAAGATAAACAAGAGGCCATCTAGCACAGAGACAGCAAAGCCCACATGGAAGAAGCACACCAGCCTGTGTAATCATGAGGGGTCGAAGAAGTAGGTATCAAGCATCCAAGAACAAAAATCATATCGCTGTGAATGATAAGGAGTGCAGATTGGAAATCCAAAACCCATACTCTAAATTCACAGATAAAGGGAAATTTTGCCCCGAGTTGGTCAATGGACTTTATTTAAAACAGTTGATGTCATAGTAAGGTGAAAGTCTTAGTCAAGGGCAAGAATTTTGGGAAGCAAATGATGAAACATCTTGGACTGAATTGTGTTCCTCCCCCAAATACATGTCAAGTTGATGAGATTATGTTTCTCAGTTTTATGCAGAATTTAGCAGATCCAAGTGGTGATCTACTTTAATTATTCCTATGTGTCATGATCAAGAAGGGAGATAGGGATCTTCTTTCAAAGCCCACTGAGAAAAGAAGCCTTCCCTTATTGCTGCTTGATGCCTGGAATTTGTATTTGTGGGCACCTAAACTGTGAAATAATGCATTTATGTTTGTTAAATCACTTGTGGTATTGCTAGTAAGTAACTTTTATCAGAGACTTCTAGGGATCCACACGATATTACCCTACCTCAAATGGCCTTCTTCTAGCCATTTGAGTTGGCAAGTTGGAGGACTGTGTCAAAAGGCAAGGTGCAGACAGTAGACATCACTGAAAACTGCCTACTCTTTCTCACCACTCAAAAGGAAAACTGCAAATCCCTTTTCTGTTCCAAATTAGCAAAAGGAAAAATATCCCTGAGGTTTTAGCACCAAGATCTTGCACATTAAGCTCTGACATTGGTCTTGGAATTGATTTCATCTATAAAACAAATCTGGCTAAAAGTTCCAGATGACATCATGGAAGGTCATCTGAGGACATTCTTGGCACAGTTGGAGGGATTTATCTTGTTTCTCAAATACACTAAAGGAAAGCTGATGATCATTCCCTAAGCCTTCAAAATGTTTTTCATTTATTTCCTCTGTACTTATTGATAATTACTCCTGCTCAGAAAGGAGCAAGGCTATCTGCACAAAGATAGATTAATAATCTACAAAAGAGGTAAAAAATCTAATCATATGGCTATTCTACTTGGCAGATATTTCGCATCACTCAGCTTAAATTGTTCATGGCATAAACCTCCCATAGAAAGCAACACTTTGCTTGAACTATCAACACTCTCATCAGACTATTTATTTTGGCGCAATCTACTAGCTTTTCTTTTAAGATAATTATTGTCATTCTCACCATTTTGTATAGTAACCTCCAGCAACATTGCTTAGTGAAAGGTACAAATCCAGTAAATTACATAGTCATAGTAAACCTAATATTCTGGAACTAACTCTTTTAGATAATGAGCCAAGAGGGCTTAGGAGTTTCATTTATGAGCAGAATTATGTTAACAATGGGCCATATACTGCCTTTCAGTGGTATTATAAAGGAAGGAGGAGGGGCAAGAACAAATGAAGGTCACAAAGCAAAGCACAGATGTGGGTGGGAACTGTTTTCTTTTCACTTCACTGGTTCTTTTAGGATCTTCTGACTAATCCTGAAAACTGCTTTTCATACTAACGCATGACCTAGCAAATGATTGTGGAGGATCAAAGCAAATGTTCATTAAAGTAAGTGCCTATAGCAGGTGTAAAAGGAAAGCTGGTCTGATAACTACTCTCTCCATTTCTGAGTGAATTTAGCATGGAAATGTACAGTACCAGTGTAATTGAAGAGTTGGGACCTTCCTTAACCATGCTTAAGAGACATTTGCTGTTTCATTCTCATTCCAACTGTCTTCATACATTCTGGCTTGTGGTACCTTACTTATAAACAAAGTTTTAAATATTCAAGGACAAACTTTATTGATCATGGAAAACTCTGAGTTATTATAGCAATTTGTTTTCTGCTGAGTAACAAAAATTACTGTCCCTGGAAATAAAAACCCATGAAATGCTAATTCTAAAATAAAAAATTTAAAAACCTGACATCTAACAGTTCTTATGAATTTAAAAGTTCTCAATAATGTAATTTATTAAAATAAGATTTAACAGGGCTGAGCCCTGGTGGCGCAGTGGTTGTGCGCGGGACTGCGGCCCACTGGGACGGAGGTTCAATTCCAGCAGTGGGGCTGGGCCTCCTACTGCCACCACTGGAGAGCAGTGATGCCACCCCCCCCAAAAAAAAAACAAAAAAAAAGATAAGATTTAACACATAAGTGTCCATAGGAGTGACCTGTAACTAGGATTCTAGCTTCTTTCTTATAAAATCAATATGTTTGTTATATAGGTAACAAAATTTCTAAACATTTATAATGTGCCCTTTGCATACCAAGAACAGTGAGAAATATTTTAAAACTTTCTTATCCAGATAGCCCTGAATGTTCATTGTAAAGGAGGTCACTATTTGGAAGCAGTTTTGCATAAATAGAAGAGCCAAATTTTGAAGTCAGATATGGGATCAAATTCAGGCATTTAATATAAATAAGCTATCACTTATTCAATGTGACATCAGTTTGATGATAATGAAAGATACAAAGTTGAAAATATGGGAATTGATATACTAATAGTTGTAAAAGACTTAGTCTAGTGTCTGGAGTTCAATGGAAATGTAACTAGTAACTATGAATACTATTATGCTAGATGGGTCTGGCAAAGTTAAGTTGTGATATTTCAAGTGGGTCTTAAACAATGCAACGAAGTTTGAAAGTAGCAAGAGAAAGGCTTCTAAGGAAGCAGAATTACGAAAGTATAGGTGAGATGAAGTTGGGCCAGACAAATAATGGCAAATTATAAGCAATTATTTTTATATGTTCAGTGGGGCCCAAAGTCCGGAGTTCTTACTAATCCTGACACCAAAAAGTATATTGAAATAGTGGAGAAAGGACTCGGCTTAAACTCAATTCAGCCATTTTTTCCCTATTGACCATGAGCAAGTCTTCTCTCACTTGGCCTCGGCTTCATCGTCAGTGAAATGGGGAATATATCTCTCTTATAAAATTATTAAGAATTGGAGAACATTAGTGGACATATCGTGAACATCTCAATGTTCTACCACTCGGTTACCATGCAGTTGATTCCAACGCACAGGGACGCTACGCAGGGTGTCTGAGACTGCACATCTTTATGGGAGTGATCAGCTTCGCCTTTCTCCTTTGGAACAGCTGGAAAAAGTGTCTGCCATCTTTGCATTTAGGAGCCAGATCCAGAGTACCATCAGGTCTCTTTCTTCTAATGATAATAGTTAATACAAAAGAGTTACAATAATACTTCTACGCTAGAAAGCCAATCACATGGTGCATTCATTAAGCTCATCATTCTGGAGCCAAGGAAAGGAGCTTTATGTCAACATAGCAGTAGTCATTGTAGCATACAATATAGTATTTCACGTCCACAAGCTGAAGTTGGGAAAACTTGCATAGTCTTGGAAACCCTACAAAGCCTTGAAGACATTATATAGGATTGGCATATGTGGGAATTGACTTGATGGCAGCAGGGAGCATACAAATGTGCTCTGGCTAATTGAAAAACGCAGTGCCCACTTATAAGAAACTTCAGTCTCTCCTATAGGGTAATTGCCACTGGATTTCCTAATAGGTTAGACTACAGAACTGAAGTATTACTTTGTCTTGCAGGAAGATGTTGACAAAGCAGTGAAGGCTGCAAGACAAGCCTTTCAGATCGGCTCTCCATGGCGTACTATGGATGCTTCAGAAAGGGGCCAACTGCTATACAAGCTGGCTGACCTCATTGAGCGGGATCGCCTTCTACTGGCGGTGAGTATTAGCCTAAGTGAGGAGTTGATGAGAGCTCCAGAAAACATGCATTCTTGGAATCAGGATGTTGTTCGATTTTAGTGGATACTATGAGTATCCTGTAAATAAAACAACAGATTTCAACTATATCTTGTATAGAAATATTATCAGTTTAGTTATTCTCAAGTCAAAATGTACACTCTGTTTCCGAAGGATGTGATTTCCCCTCCACCACCCCCACCCCCATGACAGAATTTCTATTCCAAAATTTTCAAACACTTTGTGTTTAACCACATCTAACATATTTCTGTCCATGACTAAATTTCTCAGAGCCTTAACAAGGCCACATGAAGCATGAAACTCTTAGGTTGATCTGCTGGTTTTCTAAACTGGTTTGAGATCTGACCTCAGTAGGTCAGGAATTTCATGGAGTTTGTTAAAGACCCCACAAACATTTTTCTAATCCATTAGGACATGTAATGGCCACTTTTTTTGTACCGGAAGTGTGTACCTCTTTGATTAAATTAAGATCTTTTCACAGCTATAAAATTAGCATGGAGAAAAATCCAATTAATTCTATCCTTAGTGTTTTGATATATATTGCTCTTAGACACATGAATTTGACTAGTAAGATGCCTTAGCATTTAATATAGGAGTTGTGCACTTCCTTGTTTTCTTTTTCTCAGGTGAGTACTATCATGAAACTTATTTAATACAAGCCAATACCAAGATCAGTTTTCAGAATAAGTACTGAGATTATCTTTAGAATCTTAAGCAGGCTATAAAGAACAGGTATATGGTTTTTTATCAGCAGTATTCCATATAATTAAAGTATGATTTATTCCTCAAAGATTCAGTATAATTCCAAGTATGCAAAAACATACACTGAGAATCCAAGGGCAATAAAATTATATTCGCTAAAATGCCGCTTCTCTCATTTTTCTAAGCTATGGACCAGCGATTACGTTTGTCAGCACAAGTTTCTAAGGTGAAAAATGACAGACATACAGAAACCAAACCTGACTGAAAGTTTGAGGCGGCAGGCAGGGCACTAGGGAGGCGGAAGATGGCAGAGCAGCCCATCAGCAGGACATTCCTGCTGGTCACCACACTGGAAGGACAGGTGGTCCCAAAGAGCTTAGGAAGAGCAGGAGACCAGTGCGTGGATTACCCCATACTCGTTCAGATACCAGACCGAAAAAGCAGGCTGAAACTCACAGCCTGACCATCAAATGCAATTATGATAATAGCGAAAGTTTCAAGATTAACAGAAAGAAAAAAATTCTATTGTTGTTGAAGAACATTCCTTGTGTCATAATTTGCATATTAAATACCCCCAAATTTGAAGGCTTTCAACTCATTAATCTTCTAGTGTATGACGTAAGCGCTATGATGCTTATTCTAACTGGAGCACTTTTGGATGAAAGATCAATGTAAGTTTGTGTGGCTAAGTTGTTTATACCCAGATGGCATGTAAAAATTAAAAATAATTATTGAAGTATCATTCATAGTTGCTCACACTTAGCAGCCAACATTAGTCACTGCTACGGGAAATCCTGTTGGAATTTCAATCTGTTTTAGGTGCTGTTCTTGACCAGTTCTTAGAAAATGGGTTTTCTGAAGCACACTCATAGTGTGAGGGGGGTTTCAGAAATCAGAAACTAACCACTCTTTCTCCCTGAGTCTTGCTACAAAACCTTAAGCAAGTTATTTGAACTATTTTAAAGTTATTGTTCATTGCCTCTTTTTAAATGGATTTTAGATAAGATGACTTGTAGGCTTTATTTCACATCCCAAATTATGTAATACCAAAAAAATCCAAATCCATTTCCATTGAATCTATTCTCTCATCAACCCTACCTGACAGAATAGAATTGCTCTGTATGGTCTCCAGGGCTGAAACCTTTATGGAAAGGCTTTGGTAGCAAAGTGGTTAAAATCCGCGGCTACTAACTAAATGTTCACAGTGCCAACCTTCTGGTCCAAACCCTTCAGCTGCTCTGCCAGAGAAAGAAGTGTCAGTTCCAGTCCATCTTAAATGAGTTGGAACCAACTTGAAAACAGATTTGATATATATCAATATATATGTACTAATCAATAATATTTGGGGGCTGAGCCCCGGTGGCGTAGTGGTTGTGTGTGGGACTGCGGCCCACTGGGATGGAGGTTCAATTCCAGCAGTGGGGCTGGGCCTCCTACTCCCACCACCGGAGAGCAGTGATGCCAAAAAAAAAAATATATTTGGGTATGTGTATACATTGTTTTCCCTTGGAAGCAAACCACTATATCTTTCTATGACAAGCCAAGTGCTGGATTGACCTGTCAACCTCTCAATAAACAGCCAGATGTTTTAACTATTGTGCTAGCTGGGCTCTTCCCAAAATTCAATAACGCTTAAAAATGTTAGACAGATGTTCAAAAGAAGCCCTGGTGACACAGTCATTGGAGCTCTCTGCTGCTCACACAAAGCTCGGTGGCTGGAACCCCCAGTCACTGCATGGAAGTCTGTTCCCCCCGAGAAAACAGTTTCCCTCTGTGCTAGAGGCTCACTATGAATGGAAATCGACTCAGTGGCAATGAGTATTCGTTTGGGGTAGTTTATTTTCACCTATAATTTTTCATCTAGGAATTTTATAAATGTTTTGATGTGAAGCTTATTCTCTTTTGCAGACACTTGAGTCAATGAATGGTGGGAAACTATTTGCCAATTCCTATCTGATGGATTTAGGAGGATGCATAAAAACATTGCGCTATTGTGCAGGCTGGGCTGACAAGATCCAGGGCCGAACAATTCCAGTTGGTAAGTTTCTAGGGAAAGTGCTGAGGGAAGGGAGAACGATTAGTGGAGGCCTGCATAATTTCAAATTCTCCTGTAAGAAAATGTCAACCAAAGAGGCAAATTTATCTTCTCTTTTGATTTGAGAAAATTCTGTTAGAACTTGAAATTTCTGTTGAGTTTCATCAAATGTCTTTTAAGATGTTTCAGCATAATCATGTAGAAGGCAATCATTACTGATTTAAGAGCCCAAACTTTATAAAACTGACCTCTAAAATTATGTACTTGAGTTTTATTCCAATAGTAACACTGATGCCCATCTATAATGTAATTATTTACACCTCCTATTCCATTGTGAGTCAATTAGGGCTGTTTGTCCCCAGGTCTAATCCAGCATAACTCATGTAATTAGACCAGGCTAATTCAATAAACTAATTTACACTGATTTGTTTCAAAAACCTCCTGAACAGAATGGGATTATATTTATAGCTGACTGAAGAAGATGTATATATGAATGTGCCTGTCTACATTATTTGATTGGAACTATGCATGTCCTGAAATAGAAGTGGGGAAAAGACATCAATCTGGAAAACAGTATGGGCAGAGTTTAATCCATGTAAAATTATTGACTGTACAACTACAGCCACTGTGTTAGTCTAGGTAGACTATAGGAACAAATTTCATAGACACACATATAGATATAGGAAAAAGGTTTATATACAAGAGGAACAGGACATTGAGTCCAGTCCAGTTCAAAGTCATAAGTCCCATATTAACCCATCTGCCCAAAATTAGTCTATAAAGTCTCCTTCCAACTCACGAAGTCACAGGTCAGTGGGTGCAAAATCCCAGCACTGGCAGGGGTCTCCACATGGCTCCTCGCTTCCAGGGTTCAGGGTCCATCAACAGCAGAAGCAACTCATCACTGGCAGAGGTCTCCATGTGGCCGCCCCAGCTTCAGAGGTCTGGCTGCACCAAGGCAAAGCCGTGTGGTCTCTCCGCCGGCTCCTCCAGCTTCTCGGACACTGCCATCTTGTCTTGTCCATGATTCATTGTCTCTGAGACTAACTCCCAACAATTGGGGAAGATAGCTTCTCATTTTCATGAAGGAAATATTGCAAGATTTCCCAGAAGTCTCAGGAGAAAGCCATGCCCACATAGAGGCCTCATTGGCTACTCAATGGCTATCTGCAGATTAACAGGCTAGACTCCACCCCTACCTTTCAATCATAAAATTTACATAAGCACATGACTGCCACAGCCACCTTCTCTTTGGTCATGATGTGTCTCCATACTCATGGGAGTAGCCAGAAGGCTAGCAGGAATACCTAGTAAGTTTAAAAGAGGGGAGTGAGGTCAGGGTGGTATGAAAGTAATAGATTGCCTCAGTAACTGTTTATCTCTAGAAAACTGGAAGAAGTCATTTCAAGTTCAAATAGACCTTGAGTTCTGGCTCAGTCAGCCCAGAGGCATCTGGGGGAACTCGATGAAGCACAAAGTCACTCCCAAGTTCACCGCATCAAACTCCCAGGGATATGTCTCAGGTTGAAACAAAGGTCTTTGTAGCTGAGATTTTGCTTTGTTTCTATGGTTCAGTAGGTACAAAAGGAATATTTGAAACAAACTATTAGAATTGATGCATCTCATTGCTTTCAGGGAGGTTTTTCAATCATTAATTAATTTTAATTCTTGTCCTAAATTTACCATTTTAATATTATATTATTTGACATTAAAACAAACGACTTTTGTTAGGAGAAAATTTAGCTACTAAGCCACACACCTCTTCTTCTTTTCCATTCCATTTTTAGAATGTTATAACATAGAAGTCCTCCTAGACAATAAAAAATGAACATTACCTTTTCGGATCGGTACTAATAACTTTACCTTTAAAAATTGGCAGTCAATTCCAGATACACCGCAATCTTCCAAACTTTTTTACTAATTATGACACCTATCAAGCCTCCACGTCATTCTATATTTTGCTTCTGCTATTAGCAATTTGTTGTAACAGACACACAGAACTCAGAGACCATAATTAAAGTGAAGTTGTTTATTAAGGGACAGGGTACAACTCTGGATCTAGATCAACAGGCTTGAACTCCGAACTCTTTTTTCAGTGAAGCAAACATCCCATTAACATCTGAGTCCAAGTCTTCTCTTGGTCCTGCCATCTGCCACTCCAGCTTGGTCATAGGCCTCCTGGGAGACATTGGTTGTCTTCAGTGTTACTGTCCATGTCCTGTTCTCCAGTTCTTAGACTTTCTACTCTCTCCTGTTTCTTCTCTGTCCTTTGTTCAGCTTCTCCTCACAGAATCTCTTCCTGTTTACACCTTTCTGCCTCAAAACTCTCCGAGACTGACTGCTTATATAAAGAACTGTCAGGTTTAAGGCTCCCTGGAGGCCAAGTGGTTGTGCATTAGCTGGTCGCTAACTGCACGCTCAGCACTTTGAAAGTCTGTGGGCTCTTGTCAAGAGTCAAAATCTGAGGGGTGGGGAGAAAAAAGAGTCAAAATCTATGAAATTCACAGGGGCAGTTCTACCCTTGTTTTATAGGGTCACTGTGAGTGGACATCAAATGGACAATGGAAGTGAGTTCAATTTTGTTAATTTTGAGGCATACTATCTATCTCTCAGCAGGGGACCACAAACTAACCAGTCTCTTGTTCACTGGTCACAGAACCTTTCCATGGTCACATCATTTGCATAATCTATTGACCAGGTAGGCTGCAGGAAAGTATCACAGAAAAAAGGATAAAAACCAAGATGTTGATAGTTTCTCCAGGAAATGAGCATAAACCTGGAACAACTTAACTCACACTCTGGGGTGAGAGCAAGGACAGAGGTAACTCCCTTCTCAGGAGTGAGGAGCCAAGGGGGAATCTTTCAAGCTGTTTTTCCAAAGAAGCAAGGCCAAAGCCCACATGGAGGAACTCAGTTGACACACGCTCTTTTCTGATTTTAAGGACTTCTGCTTGGGTCTAATTCACTTTCCTGATTCTGTCACCCTCAATTATGATTGTGATGTGTTTTTGTTTTCACATATTGCCTACACTTCCTCTCACATACTACCATGTACTACGATCTCATTAATGCCACATATGTTTGTCTACATATGATTGTGCCTGTGCTCTATTTTCCAGATGGAAACTTCTTCACTTACACAAGACACGAGCCTATTGGAGTATGTGGCCAAATCATTCCTGTAAGTCGGTCAACCATATCATTTTCTATCTTAATAACAAAATTATAAGTAATCCTACATCATTTGATTTGGTTATGAAGCTCTTTCCACACAAGTGAATCTTTATATGTTTGTCAAATGCAGAGCAAATCTCTGTACCTGGATTATCGCTCTCTCACACTTCTACATTCCAGCATCAATAAACCTTAAACTTTCACTTGATGGGTTCTTTTGAAAAGCAAATTTTGTCCTATATTCTAGGTATGACCCATGCTTTCCAGACATATGGAAAAGTCGTGATAATTGGTCCATGTCCTGCAGGATGCCATTTTAAGGAAACAGGATCTACTCATGTTGTTCTCCAATACACTATCTCCTTGTTGGGGTCACTAATCATAGAGAATATAGCAACCACATTATTCAAATCCTCAGGAATTCTGTTTTTACATGAACAATATTTCCATGGGTGGTTGGAGCCTGATATGGATCATAGTCTACCTTAGAGAAGGAGATTTGATGCACTCTAGATTCTTCTTAGCATTTATAATCATGACAATTTCTTTTAAGTCCAACAGCCAGGATACTGTCTACATGATTTCACTTTGGCTGGCATACTCAAAGCTGCCATATTAGAAAATAATAGTTTTGAAGTCCTTAGGTCAGGAGCTAGCAATGAAAAATCTTTTGCTTCAGTGAGATTGAAATATATGCTTATCACATTTTTAATGAATCATTCATTTTTTACATTATCGACAATCTACAGTATCCTGAATCCTCATAACCGCTGATATTTATCGTCACGCTACTTGGTCCTCTTTCTGGATTAATTTTTGGGCAGCCTCCCGAGGTACAGAGGGCTGCTTTTAACACAAACAATAATTAACTCGTGTGAATTCACATGACTCACACTTCAGTTAGTAACTTCTTTGTGTTTTTAACAACACTTTTGTCTTAAAAGAAGTGCTATTTAATCATTTCATTAGGTAAATTATGACAAGAGTGACCTACTAGAGAAAGGGACAATTTCCCTTGTTAAACACACAGAATTTACAGTATAATTTAAGAATAAAGGTCTCACTCCCCAGCCATGGGGTTGTATTTCTCTGAAAAGAAAAATAAAGAAAAAAACTGAAAATAACAGGAAAGGACTGCATAATTTATTTCCTGCTCTTTTCCATACCTGATCTATTTTCAGTTTTTTAGCAAGTTCTTTTTTTCCCCAAATGTAAAGCTTTCAACAAGTTGCTGTCAATGTGTTTAAGTAGACTATGCCAGATTACTGCACAAAACGACAGTCACTAGTCAGCATCTACAAGTGAGCAGAATGGAGGAGTCAGATTAGCAAGTGTGTTTTCCAGCGGGACAAAGACTCTATTATTTCTTTCTAGTGGAATTTCCCGCTCGTCATGCTAATTTGGAAGATAGGGCCTGCCCTCAGCTGTGGAAACACCGTGATTGTCAAGCCTGCAGAGCAGACGCCTCTCACAGCTCTTCATGTGGCCTCTCTGATAAAAGAGGTAGGTACCCTACATCACATCGTGTACAAGGAACTTAGCAGTCCCAATTGAGAACAGGAAGATTTCGTTTGGTGCGACTGTAAACTGGGTTCTCAGCAAATGACTCCTGCTCAGGATATGAAGACCTTTGGGCATGCCTACTGGCTTGCTTTTCTGGCAATGTACCCAAATGAAACTCTGCCCAAGGGTGCACAGGAAGCCAAATGCAAGCGTGTGGTGTCTAAATCACCTTATAATCACTTTTTAATTTCTTTCACCCTTATCTTGTAAGCTGCCACGAGCATGCTGGTGGTTCTCCAAAGTTGTTTAAACTAATCTGTCCTCGGGCTCCTTGGCAGTTACAAAGCTAACTCTCTGCTGATAATCAAGAGGTTAGTGGTTAGAGGCTATCCAGAGGTGGCCTCAGAAGAAAGGTCTGGCAACCTGCTTCCAAAAAGTCATCCTTTAAAGACACATTGGAGTACTGTTCAACTTCGTCATATGGGGCATCATTAGGAGCCCAAATCAGCTCGGTGGAGGTTGGTTAGGTACACCTCGGTTTGTAGGCGCAGCAACTCATGACATTCTTTCTCCATCTGTCTCCGTGTCCTCTCCTCCTCTTCATGAGAGCCCAGTCATAATAGGGTCAGGATCCCCACACGCCTCTCCGATAGGAGCATGTTCCCCTAGCTGATAACATCTCCCCAACCTCTGTTTCTAAAAGGAATCATATGGACCGGAGTTAAGGCTTTCTTTTTCAAAGACGAAATTCAGTTCACAACACAGTCAGTACATTTTTTGAGTTACCGTTATGAAAGCAACGAGCTCCGGTAGTGTAAAGGTTAAATGTTCCTGTGAAAACCGGAAGGTCATGGTTTTGAGCTGCACACTGGCATGGTGGCACATAAGAACGAGCGATCTGCTCCCTTGAAGCTGAAAGTGCAGGGAATCATATGGGGCAGTTCCCTTCTCACCTCCAGGTCACTATGAGTTGGGTTTGACTCAGCAACACACAACAACATTGTGAAATTGGAGACAGCTGTCCTTAGAGTTGAGCTGTAGAAAAGCCAAACAAGCATTTATGAGAAGTCGAAACGGTCCCCAAATGATGGCATATTTGCAGTTCTTCTCTGGGGGCTGAGAAATGAAATGGTCACACACAACCAAGCCCCTTTTATGAGCTATGGTTAGCAGGTGGCACAGTACTTACGTTCTCAGCTGCAAACTGAAAGGCTGGTGGTTTCAGCCCATCCACTGCTCTGCGGGAGAAACGTGTGGCAGTTTGCTGGTGGAGCTAAGATGCACAGATGGGGGAACCCTCTGGATTGCTTCCACTCTTTCCTAAAAGCTTTTCTGTGAGTCTGTATCAGCTTGAGAGCGACAGGTTTGGGAGAAAATAGATCACAAGGTCAGCGTGAAGACGCAGCTTTGAACCCACAATTCCCTCTTCTTTGATAGAATTAAATTCTCTGTTCTGCTGTAATGTTCTTTGCTTTGTGCCTTTTAGGCAGGGTTTCCTCCAGGAGTGGTGAATATTGTGCCCGGATATGGGCCCACCGCGGGCGCAGCCATTTCTTCCCACATGGACATCGACAAAGTTGCGTTCACAGGCTCCACGGAGGTAAAGGGCATTGACTCGGGCCCGTAAGAATGAATGCCCAGCTCTCAGAAGCATGCTTTATCTAAGTTTTTTTTTTAGCTAACACCTCCTTAAAACAAAAGTTCCCTCTAATGATTTATTTCTTATTCTAACCTTCACCGATGTTTATAGAACATAAGCAGATGTGGTTTGGATGAGAGGGAAGATCTGCCACCCCCTCTGAGCTACTGAGTAAACAAACCGTCCCTGCTGTGTTCATTTTCTTCCCTGCCAGCTACACCCCAAAGGTTTATGGTGGAAAGTAAATTAGGCCAGTGATTTGTATGAATGAACATAATTTTACTGGGTAAGTTATGAAAGTGAAACAGCAGGGCCTCACCCTGGACTCCTTAAAAGGAGTTCTCACATCCACTGACGTTTTGAAAGGGAGCTAGGACCCGGCTTCCAGGTCCTTAATCCCAGTCTCGCCTCACTTCTCTAGCTCATTCCAGGCCCTAATTTAACCATTCAGAACTTTTAAAGAGCAAGACCCTGACGTTGGCCAATGCAAGGGGAGACCTGTGGAACAAGAATGGAATTATCTACTTCTCTGTTTGGGAGAAGGGGTTCCTACCTACCAAGGTTATTTTCTCCCCTAAGCAAACAAAAGGGGCAGAATCACATTGTATCAAGCAGAATGTTGTTTGATACATTCTTTTACATTATGTGGCATACAAGGTCAATGGAATACAGAGTGCATGCCGCTTTCTGCCTGTACACTAGAGATGAAGAGTGAATGTACTCCTTTTTGTAAAGCCAGTAACACCCATCACAGATAAAGCAGCCTGTGGTAAGATTGGTGCAGAGTCCTGGGGGGAAATTCACAGGATGGAATGAGGATGTTCCACCATGTGTAACAAGCTGCCCTGGATTTTGAAAAATGATTCTGACAAGGTCTCTACTGTGCAAGCTTGGATTCAGTTACTTTTATTTTTAATTTATTTATTTTAGTCTACCTGTATTCATTTACTTTTTAACGGTTTGATCAACTCCCACAAAATCTTGCGGCGAGGTCAGCGTATGAGCAGATTTATGAATGCCATGTAACGTCCGGTCCCTGTGCCCAGGAGGCAGAGTAATTGAATGCTCAGCTGCTAACCTAAAAGATAGTGGTGTGAACTCATCGCTGCTATGCAAGAAATATGTCTGGAGGAAATTCCAGACCGTCTGCAAGCCCTGTGGGACAGTCCTCTTCCGTCCTCCAGGGCCTCTCTGTACCAGCCCAGTGTCACTGGATTTGTTATCTTATGTGCTTCCTTGTTTAAAAAAGTAGGGCAATACCCACATACAGTTTCAACATAGACTCTGTGAGTGATAACTTCTGATACTGGTTTGTGTTTCTATGCTAATAGATTCCAATAGTCTTAAGCTCAGTTGAATATGGAAAGTACCTTGCTGAGGTGCCTCAGGTGAACAGCAAACAAAACCCACTTCATTCTGGTTGTTATTGAAGACACTTTGCAGCAGAAATGCATGTCACTTAACCTTTGCAGAACTTTAATACTTTTCCTGAGGCATAGTGTTGAATACTTTTTAACCCAATGAATAGAAGAAGCAAAATAAAATGGATCATCTTTTTTTAAAAAAACAATGATCAATTTAGTTGACTTGGGCTTCAAAAAAAATGAAGAATGATTAATTGTGAAATATGGGAATGTTTTGTAGGTGAAAAACGGAAGGAACTATAGAACATAGTCTAGAAGGGATGTGTTGCCCAGAGAAAAAACAACATGGAGAAAAATCTTTCCCTGAAGAGAGACAAGTAGCAGGAAAGGGAAATCTAGCACAGCAGGACTCCTGCACACGGAGGGAGTAATATAGAGCACAGACCCAATGTCTTTCTCCTAACTCTGTTCTTCAAATATACAGCAGAGAAGAGAAGCAGATCGGCGACCCCTGGTTGGGTCCACAGTGACCACCAAAAGACTGTCAAGCAGCTTCTATGGGCAGTCAGTGGAAGAGAAGGTCCTTTTTGCCAGAGATCTTGATAGAAGAACTCACAGAGGATTGCAGATGTGAGCTAGGTCTTAATGATGTAGAATCAGAGTCCTGCCAGGTCTGAGGGAACACTTAATGGGGAGCACAGAGGTAAGATTTGGAGGATAGAGGCTGTGAGAAGTCTGCTTTAACCAAATAGACTTGTTCTGGAGTTGGGAAAGAGGCACAAAAAATTAAAGAGATAACTTGTTGTTGGGTCCTTCTGGTCAACTTATGAAACATTTGGAGTTTGGGTTAGAAGAAAAGATAATCTCCCCTATAGCCTTCCTTGCACATCAGGATCCACAGCCAAGTGCTGTGTTTCTTTGCAAGAGCATTTGTTTTTGTTCCTTTGTTGTCTATCTGACTCACCTTATGTCTGTCCTTTTTCATACGTAAAGACCACAAACCTTGAAATTTTCACTTGTAATGTTTCTCCAAAATGAAACGAGAACAAGGGTGCACAGATCCTGTAAGTTCAGAACACCGAGTAAGCCTGTCCTTCAGGAAAGCAGATTAAGCCCCTCTGCAATGCTCCATTTCAGGTTGGCAAAATGATCAAAGAAGCCGCTGGGAAAAGCAATCTGAAGCGAGTGACCCTGGAGTTGGGTGGAAAGAGTCCCTGCATTGTGTTTGCTGATGCCGACTGTAAGTGTACGCCCTGGGCTGGCTGAGTCTCCCCGGTCACCTTTGGTGATAGCTGATAATGAACTTGAATTCTAAAAAAAGGGTTTTCTTTGAACATCAAAGTGTAAACCTGTAACTACAGTACAAAATTACTCTTGAAAAAAATCTCATAAATTGTTGTACAGCTATATTCTCTAACAGCTATATTTTATATTCTAGTATGCTAGACTACATACAGATCATTTTCTCCTGCGGTAGAAGAGTTTGCACTTTCCTCAGTAGGAACTGTGTCAGTTTTCTATGGAGGCCTTATCAAGGACGTGTGAACCGGGTGCCTGAGAACAAAAGTGTGTTCTTGCTCAGCTCTGGAGGCTAGACACCTGCAATCAAGGTGTTCAAGGACATTCTCCCTCCCTAAGTATCTAGCAGAGGATTCTCCCCTCTTCCAGCTTCTAGTCTCAGGGTTCTCTGGCTGGCGCAGCGCAACTCCAGTCTCTGCCACTGTCATTGCACAGGCAACTTTCCCCTCTGTCTGCAACTCCCATTGTCTCTTACCTTCTTCTAATAAAGACACCAGCTATTATAATCATCTTGACTTTTTAACACCGGCAGAGACCTTGCTTCCAAATAGGGCACTGGGGATTAGGGTGTTAATTATATATATATTTGGAGGGGAGGACAAACTGTAACCCATAGTAAGGACTGCAATGTATATACTTTTCACTGCACTGTTAGACTTTGCATTTAACAGGCTGCCCTAGATGCTCATCCTCAGACATATTGAAAAGGACCAACTGCAGAGATAACCAGTTCATATCTGTCCTCCCCCTTAACTCCAGACCACATACTCATTATATGAAATGCCCAGAAGATTACATGTTCTTTCCAAATAATTTCTTTCCCCTCCATAGCAAGTATAATTATATATATATATACAATTAACAATTATAATTATACTCTATGATATTATCCTAGGTATAGTCTGTGTAGATTGCAATGTATAATCCCAAAGTTATTTCCTAAGTTAGAAACAGCAGCAGAAATAGCCCATCAAATATCCATCTTTTCCTTTAACAATTCCAACATCATCATGAGGCTACAAATGTAAATGGCTCCTGGAATTACTTATCATGCTATGATAATCTTAACTTAGTTTTACATTTTAAATAGAAAGCCTTATATAGTCTACAAATATGGCAAGATTCCTGAATTTTTCAAACTACTTCTACTACAACTTAAACAGTATAACTAGTTCACAGACAAACAATACTAAAGTAGGATAATATTGAATTAAACAATCAGCATTTAGAGAATTGTATGCAACAAAAATAGTTTTCTCTGTGCTCAGCATCTATTAAAGAAATTTTCTTTTGAAGAAACATTTTTCACCATCCCCCAAATAGATAACAAGTATTTGTAGATATAAATGAAATAACATGACATTCTTTAGCTAGGAGGCTTTGAAATCTCTTTCCTAGGAAAAAAGTGGTAAGGCTGAGAATAGACTTTGAGGATTACTTTTTTATTAGACATGTTTGAACTGTTGATAAGGGTATTGGGTAATTATTCAGAAGAACTATCAGCTTTTCTTTGGCATCTTAATTAAAATCTGAGGTTGGAAAAATATGGTGAGTCTTATAGCTAGTTTTAAATGAAGTCTTTTGTAAAGAACTTTGGCAATGAGATTTGATTTTATGAAGTTTTCCATATTTTTGGAGAGACAATATTACTGTCACAATAATAGTTGCCATTTACCCTGAATTTTACTATAGGAAGATGAATTTTTCTGTTGGCTGATAAAAAGCAGGCTATATTGAGCCTGTATCCAAGTGCCCAACTGACATTATGTCTATACTTACATATATACCTCTTCGATGTATATATAAAATTGTACAATCTTTAGAAAATATCTCTTCTTTGACCTGGTGACTTTTTTTTTTTGCAGTGGACAATGCAGTTGAATTTGCACACCAGGGATTATTCTACCACCAAGGCCAATGTTGTATAGCTGCTTCCAGGCTGTTTGTGGAAGAATCAATCTACGATGAATTTGTTCGAAGGAGTGTTGAGCGGGCTAAGAAATATGTTCTTGGAAACCCTCTGACCCCAGGAGTAAACCAAGGCCCTCAGGTGGGTACAGAAAAGAAAGAATAACTTTATTATTAGACAAGAAAAAAGCTATTAGCTTTTACTTTCCTTCTTTGGCCCACCTTTTTATTAGATAAGATTATTTCCTGCTTGTATGTCTTTCTAGACCAAAATGCAGAGGCAGTACGGTAATTAAAATCAGCACACCTACCTTTCAATGGCAAAAGAAGTGTGTGTTTTGGTGCTGTCCAGTTCTCATATCTGGACATTTTTTATTATTAGTCATTCTTTTGGGGGCTCTTACAGATCTTATGGATTGTAACAATCCATAATTCAATTGTATCAATAACACTTGTACATATGTTGCCATGATCACTTGCAAGACATTACCTTTCTACTTGAGTCTTTTGGTATCAGCTCCTCTTTTTCCCCCTCCCTCATGAATAATTGATTGATCTTATATTGTATACCCAACCTTGTGATTGGTCCCCCCTTTCTCCCACTCCCACCCCCAGCCTCCTTTACCCTCACTGCATAACTACTGTTCCTAAGAGGTTTAGCTGTCCTGGATTCTATTTGTCTAGAGCTCTTCGCTACCAAAGCATGTACTCCAGTCTAGCAGGATATGTGAGTTAGAACTGAAGTCATGATAGTGAAAGGGGAGGAAACATTCAAGAACTAGAGGAATGTTCTGTGTTTCCTCGGTGCTACACTGCACCCTCGCTGCATCATCGCTTCCTTGTGAACCTTCTCTTAGGGGAAGTCCAATTGCCTACAGATGGGCTTTGGAACTCCAACCCCCATTGTTCTCATCGACCTAGTTATATGTTTTGGATCTTTTGATGTCTGATACCACCAGGTCCCCTCAGCACTGGAATGATCATACAAGCTGGTGTGCATCTTCCTGGTGAACTTTTTTGCTTCCCTGCTAGATGGCCACTTAGCTTTAAGCCATAAAGACTCCAGATGTTATATCTTGTAATAACTGGACACCATCTGTTTCCCTCACCACATTTGCTTATGCATCCATTTTGTCTTTAGCAATTCTGTCGGGAAGGTTAGTATCAAAAGAGTGCCAGTTAATGAAAGCAAAGTGTTCCAGTGTTTATGGAGGTCCAAAGTCTATCTTCTATTTAATACTTAACATATAAATCCCTATTATTGTGAGTTAATATATTTACATATATGTATGCCTATTTTTATAACCCTATAGGTTTTTGTGAAAATATGTATCTATAAATAACTTTTATCTCCTAGTTTTTTTCTATTTCCCCTGTTTGCCTTTCGTTCGACTCTTATAATTCCTACCAGATACATGGCAATTGATCAAACCTCACCAGACATTCTACACCCTTCCTGCCAGCGATTTTATATCCCTTAATGTTCCCTTGTGGCCCAGTTTATTAGCTCCCCACTCCTCCTGCCTTCTGCTCTCCCATATCCCCCTAGAACTCTCAGTCCTAATGTTTTCTCCTCGGGACTTGTCTATTCTGCCTATCTTATATACATAGATATAGAGAAAAGTAACAGAAATAACTACAACAACAAAAAGCCTACACATAGATCGAGGTCTTTCTACTGACCTTTATGAATGTTTCCCATCAGATCTGATGAGGTGCCAAGCCCTGCCCCCTGAGTCAGAAGTCTATTTTCTGCACTCCTCGCGGACTTTGCTACTTTGCGCCCTTTGCTGCCTTCGTGTTTTGCCCAGCTGGAGAAGGTGGGGGTTGGGGGGAGGGAAGACAGGTCACACTTTCTGCATTATGTCTCCAGGACTCTCCCCCATAGAATTGTGGGTCAGTGAGGAGAAGTTGTATATCCTGTCTCCTGGTGGGACTGGCCCTATGGGCCTCTCTGCATTGGCTGATCCAAGTCCTCGGGACTTGGTGGGCCATAATGATGAGGTTTCTCTCTCTCTCTCTCTCTCTCTCTCTCTGTCTCTCTCTCTCTCTGTTTAGTTTGCTCCCATGTATTCTGGACAAATCTGACATTCTCCCAGGGATATATCTTCAGTTTTGTCCTCTGTATTACATTGTGCTCAGGAGGAGGTCTACAGAATTTGTGTTGGTCTGGAAAAAAATTAAGGCCTGTTGGAAATGAAAGGTGTGAGGTAAAAAATGTGGATGTCTCATTTTCCTTCATCCTCACTCCTTCTGATGCCAATGTACATGTGTCTATTCACCCTGAAGGCAGGGTCCCTGGAAATTCAAGGGTGAATTTCTACCTTCAGTGTTGGAGACTCTCTTGAACTCCTGGCATGACTCTCAAGAGTACCCACCCCCATCCTGACCACCCCCCCCATCAGTGAGTGGAGGCTTGCTAGGCCATTTGCAACAGAGCTTCCAAACTACAAGAGATGAGGGGCGGGGGTGGGGGGGGGAAGGACTATTGATCTACTTCTGAACATTAGCCAGTGAAAACCCTCTGCGTCACAGCATTCTGATCCCCAACCTACCATGGGGAGGGTCCAAATGAGGCATTGCTTCCATGGTCACCATGAGTTAGAGGCCAACTCAGCAGTCACCAATAGCAACCCATTAGGAGGTCCATCTGCCAACACACTACTCTCCAGAATCAACTTTTTGATTTTTTTCTTTAGCCCCACCGTTACAGACAGGCAGCCGGTCTCTAGCTAGATATTTCAAAAGTCTTCATTTTACTCTGATCTTCTAATGTGCCAAGGATATCCTACAAGGACCTCAGTTCCCATGTTTGAGGCAAAAGTCTCATTTTAGTTACTCAACTGACTAGACCTTGGGTCCTGAATTTCCTCCTGCCCTGCTTTAGAGCAGTGTTCTCAGTTTGCGGTGAAAGAAGCCTCCAGGGGACATTAGGCAGCACCAATAGATAGAAAGAAAAGTGTACAAGAGAAGAGAGAAGGGAGCGTCTAGGTGTCTGGTGGTGAGCATTGGACAGGAATCCATGTCTCCTATAGAACAAGGAGAAACTTAAAAGACAGACTAGAGTAAGTCAGCACTCTTAAGAGAATGGAATTAAAATAGATTTTTCTTACAAAGTCATATTTCTAGGATCCTGAAGTACAAAATCCAGTGTTCTACCTTCTTCATGTAAAATGTTAGCCTCTATCAATACATCGGTTTTGATCATAACTTGTTTTGAATGGGGAGAATACTGGAACTTTAAGAACAAAAGACTGAAAGCCTTGAGGCCTTCATTTGCCTCAAAAATACTCACTTGTAGCTGAGCTCTAGTGTCACAGTGGTTGTGTGTGGGACTGCTGCCCATAGGGTTGATGGTTCAAATCCAACAGCAGCTCTCCAGGAGCAAGGCTGAGCTTCCTTCTCCCACCAGGGCAGTGATGTGGGAAAAAAAATGAAAAAAAAAAAACTCACTTGTTCTGGGAACGAGCTGATGACAAAGAGACACTCCAAAAGGTTTGGATTGTTTCCTCCACTAGAGGTTGAGTGAACTTAGTTATCTCATGGAAGATGAGCTTCAAAATGTTTTCATAGAAAATCCAGTATCTTTTCAATCCTATTTTCCCACAAACTTTTGGATCTCTCTCGTAAATGCTGTTGTTTTTGTTAAATCATTTCCAACCCACAGAGACCCTGTGTAGAGCAGAACAAAACACTGCCCTGTCCTGTGCCATCCTCACAACTGTGGTTCTGTTTGAGCTCATTGTCACTGCCACTCCATCTAGTCTTGTCATCCAGTGTCTTCCTCCTTTACACTGTCCTTCTTTGCCAAGCATAGGCTCCTTCTCCAGAGATGGAGAAAAGGTCCAAAATACATGAGATAAAGTCTCTCTCTCTCTCTGTGTGTGTATATATACATGGAGAGAGAGACTATAAATATATAGCATGTATATATGTAGTATATGCAGTGTGCATATACTATATACCTATATGTATTACATAGTGCATAGATGTATATATACACTCATAAATACACATCTATATACACATAAATATCTATATACTATGTGGGCATACATATGTCTCTGCATATGTGTGCATACATGTCTATGTATATAATTATGATAATATCTACTTAATATCCACCCTAGGCATATTCAAAGAAAAGGTAGGACTTGAGAAGCACATGCCTAATCAAAAGTCAAGTTCCTGCTTTTGATGACTCAGCGAGATTGATGTCTTGAAGTAGAGGAGGGAACTTCACATGGAGGATGTGGGTCCTTGACTTTTTACTGACAAACCAGACTCTTTGGGCTGGCATAGAATATCTAATAGCACTCCCTCTTCTGGTTGTATGAAGTATTATGTGATCATTTAAATATAACTTCCTGTGAAACCATTTGTCCTTGAGTCAGTTTTGACTTAATGTGTGTCAGCCTAGAACGGAGCATACCAGAGGGCTTTCACTGGCTGATTTTTCAAAGACATCACTAGACTTTTCCTCTAAAAGGCCTCTGCGCAGACTCAAACACTCCATCTTTCTGTCAGTCAGCAGTGGAACAACGCATTATTCTTTGGCATCACCCAGGAACTCCAACCCAACCCTGAAGGCATTTTCTCCACCTGCTGGAAATGAATGAGCATTCTCTATTTACTGCAATCTGATGAAATAGTGCATCCCCAAGTGTCGTCCCACCTGATACCCACAGCACTTAGTTCAATTTGAGTCGGGGCTCAGTATATTCAGTCACTCAGTGCTGTGTGGACCTACTCCTTGGGCCTTAAAAGACAGAAGAGATACTCAGACTCAAAGGAGATAATAAAGAACACCTACTTCAGTCACGCAACAGGTGTAAACTATTGAGGGAACTCCCAGATTTCCTACTTTATCTTTGATTCCTTAAATCCATAAGCCTGAATATCACCACATGTGAGTTAGAGATGCAGCATTCACTAAGAATTTGGAGTCAGGGAGTCTCAGAAACTGTCCATCTCCCAAAGTAAGGATACAGGCAATAGTAGTTGCTGCATGCCTCCCATCCATTCCTACCCACTCACCTCAGAGCAACCCCATGGGACAGGCCTTCTCATAGGGCTTCTAAGGTCAAGATCTTTGAGGGGAGATCCTCAGGTCTTTGAGGGGGGATCCACAGAACCATTGGTAGGTTCAACTTTCCAATCAACAGGCAGAATATTCTAAACAATGCACTACCAGGGCTATTTTGTGACAGTCAACAGACAAAAAAGAAAACTCACACACAAAAAATTCAAGTTAAACACTATCATCAAGTTGTTGCTGACTCATGTGACTCTATAGGACCCTATAAACCTGGTCAGATGCATTTCTGAAAATGTAATTCTTTATAGACGTAGAAAGCGCCTGCTAATGGGTGGCCTCTAATTCCAATGCATGAAGGGAAATCTTCCCCAATAGATACCCTATTTTCTCTCTTTTTTATTAAAAATCATTTTATTGGGGGCTCATACATAGTTTTTTACAAAACATAAATAAACATACTGTACCAAGCTCCTTAACATGTTTGCTGCTACTATCATTCTCCAATCATCTGCCTTTTCCCTTGAGCTCTTGGTATCGGCTTTTCCATCCCTTCCACTCTTCCCCTGCTCTCCCTTTCCCATCAACCCTCTTTATAAATTTTTATACTTTATAAATTATTATTGTTCTGTCATATCTTACACTACCCAACCTCTCCCCCAACCCACTCCTTTGATTCCCATCCTTCCAATAGGAGCTTATGTATATATATCCTTGCTGTTGGTTCTGTCTCTCTACCCCACCTTCTCTCCACCCTTCCAGCAGCTCCAATTTCACCACTGGCCCAAAGGGGCTCACCCATCTTGGGTTCCCCATATCTCCAGCACCCCTCTCCACCAGTGTACCTTCTCCAGTCCATCTGCTTTTGTAAGGTAGAGTTGGGACCATGATGGTTGGGGGGAGGAAGGCTTCAGGAATTAGAGGAAACTTGTGTTCCATTTCATGCCCTCACGCTTGCTATTTAATTTGATGTGTTAAGATTGTGGCCATGAAGTCAAACCAGAAATTGGAAATTTATCTGTTGACCAGCCCAGCCAGCCCTGAACTGGGGTGATGGTCAATGAGATAGGTCAGAGTTCCAGAGGGCATAGGCCAGTCCACAGGGCATGGTTCAGGAACAGAAATAAACAGAAGTATAATAATCTACTTACAGTCCAAACAGATCTGATTCTCAAGTGCTGTAAAGATATGAACTCAAACCCATTTTTTCCTTTCACTACTTTCATTTGAGTAAGGACGACTGCATTCAGGTAAGTATTTTGTATTATTAACAGGCATTTATTCTGAAGGAAATGAATTAGAGTTGTATGAAAAGGTCTCTGTTCTCACTGCCTTATTTGCTTTTCTTACATAATGATAAAACAAATGTCAAGTACAAGTATCTTTAAGGTTTCTTTCCAGAAAAGTCATGAGAATAAAATAAATCCAAAGAGTGCATCACAGCGCAGCCAGTTGTTTTTGTTCAATATTTTACATAATAACAATATGTTAGCATTGTGAATCCTACGCTAACTGTTCCCACCCTGTGGTGTTACCACAAATTACTAACCCGCTGCCTCTTTTTTCCTGACAATGTTTTCAAATAGATTGACAAGGAGCAGTATGATAAAATCCTTGACCTCATTGAGAGTGGGAAGAAAGCAGGAGCCAAACTGGAATGTGGAGGCGGCCCATGGGGGAATAAAGGCTACTTTATCCAACCCACAGTTTTCTCCAATGTTACGGATGAGATGCGCATTGCCAAAGAGGAGGTAAATAGCTCCATTCTGTTCCATTCCCTGGGTGGTCCTGTTTAGTCTGCATGTGTGCATGCAAAGTGTTCACTTAAGACATTCTTCTCAGCTTGCAGAACATCTTTTCAGTAAACATTCGTCTCCAAATTTATCAGTATAAGACTTTCAGTTATCTGTGAGCTGGGCTAAACAGCCTCTAGATTCCATTTTGCTGACCAAGAATTCCCAGTCAAATGCAGGCAAGGAGGCCCGTCAATGTCCACATGCTTCCATCACAGTAATGGAAAGTAATGGAAAAGAACACGTCTTTGTGTTGCTTTCTTCCTCCCTTTGAGATGATAAAGAATTTACGCATTTATGACAGCTTGCAAATTTTATTGTGTTATCATTGCAGATTCACAAGCTGACATAGTCCAGAACGATCACATGTACACTCTACCACATGTTTCTCTCTGCTACATCCCTGGCGAATGGCCATCCAATCTCTTAGACATTAGTAACAGATAGCTCTCTAGTTCTTGAGAAATTTCTGTGCTTCAACAGTTCTCACTGTTAGAAAAGTCTACCTCTGAGGGCTAGGAATCTCTCATATCTTGCATACGCTATGTCTTGTTCCCCTACTTGCCTCCTGTTCCCTTTAATTGCAGTCGTCATTTGTGTATTTGAAAAGTGTATTCATTCCCTATATCACTACCCACCTTCCGGGTTCTCTCAGCTCCCTACTTTTTACTCATGATACTTCATAAATTTCCTAGGCAAATGTATTGTTTATAAATATTGGATGATCACAAAGTATATTAAAACATGGTCCAGAGATGTGACAAACAACTTTCAAAAGTTAGTGTGCAGAACACACTGCCATCAAGTTCATTCTCTCAATTGGGCAAAATAGAACTACTGTTCCCTACAGTCCTCAAGACTCGAAACCATGGACTACCAAAAGAATAAACAGATCTGTGTTGGAAGGGGTAAAGGACGCTCATCTAAGACAAGGCTGGTGAGACTCCATGTCTCCTGCTTTAGACAGGTTGTTGAGAGAAACCAGGTCTTAGAGAAGTACCTCTTGCTTGCTCAAGGAGTGGGGCAGTGAAAAAAGAGGAAGACCTTTACAAGATAGTCAGGTACAAGAGAAGAGCAAGAGTAAGAATAGAACAGGACTAGACAGGGCTTTGTTCAGTTGTACATTGGGACGGGATGAGTCAGAACCAATCCGATGGCTCTAACACCAACAAATTGGCAAGCAGAAGCTATCTTTCTCCAGCAGAGTGACCGACGGTTTCAAACCGTTGACCTTACACTGTGTAACCTTGGATATCATGAGATTTCTTTAGTTTGCATTAGAAGTTGTAAATAATCAAGATCATGTGACCTGCTGTATACTCTGATTTGTATATTCAAAGTGTGTTTAGCATTTACGATATGGCAGAGGAGCTAATGCTCCCTAGAAGCCAAGCTGGCGAGAGTAATCCCATGTACTTTGGACGTATTACTAGAGACCAGGTCCTGGAAAGCGGGCAGTGAAAACGAGGAAAGCCCCTGATAAGATGGGTTGATGCTGTGGTTGCAACAATGGACGCAAACGTCAGGACAATTGTGAGAATGACGCAGGACCAGGTGCTGCTGGTTTGGCTGTGATATGAGTCATGACCAACTCCATAGCACTTCACAAAAAAATCAGAACGAACCAAGAAAAGACAGCCTCACTGGAGAAAGCATTAATTATATTCCTGTTGTAGTAGAGCAATTTGATTGCTATTTGATTGCTGTTTCAAAGTAGCAAACTAAGACTACGTGCTATAGTACATGTAGATGTTGTAAGGTGCAACACTAGTTGTCATCTTATACTTCTCAGATGGAAATATGAGTATAATGGTAAGGGGTGCAACTTCTGGATTTCTGCAGTCTCCATTAAATGTCACCTGCTACTCGTGTTATTCTTCGATCAGGGGTGGACATCAGACAACGGTTTCTCTTCTCAGGCTTTTGCCTCCCTCTCATTTGCATTTCCAAGAATTCCCTAGCCAGGCAGTAACACTCAGTTAACCCTCTTTTGTTTTACATTTTAGCGGAAATCTGAGATAAATGACTTTTAAAGAAGCCTGATTCTTTTTTTCTCACTGTGATGAGATGAAGCGCAAACAAATTCTGTTAGGCTGTGCTAATTCAAGAGTCTGGTGTAAATGAAAAAGTGGTTCAAGTTGGTCTCTGCCAAGTGTGGATTTTGTGTTCTGGTCTTTGATTTCGCCCACTGCTAATGAACTCATACTTTGGTTATTACATGTTGGTTGGGGATTTAAACATTTGTAGTGGTAAGTCATACTTTTGGTATGCATAAGATTTGGTATGCATCCTTAGAATTGCATAAGATTTGGGTACAGAACAGGAGCAGAATTAAAATTCATGTTGTTTCACTAACTTTTTTTCTTAGCCTTGTAATTTCTCTAGTGTCTAGTTAATTCTCTGGAACCCTGGTCCAATAGGATAGCTTACTTATCACTGATATACTGATAAAGAAGTTATTATTACTATTATTTGCCTAATATAATGATTTATCCAGTAGAATAAGCATTGCTTTCTTGGGCTTGGTGTTTACGTAATCATTTCAAGGATCAAATTATTGAGAAAGAACTTTAGATGTTACTATAGGAAAAATCAATACTGAAGTTAATGATTTAATAGATCATCTTTTGTTCTGTTTTTATTTCATCCCAAAGTTCTTAAAAGCCATACTTATACCCAGAAATTTATTGTTGCTTTATTTATAACCCACCCTGTTCCAAAAAGGATTTGATACATGATGATCACCTGACTTAACTTAGCATTCTGACAGTTACTTTTTGTTGCACGCAGACTTAGAATATGTTGGAAATACTTAACCTTTTTAAGATGTTTTGAGAGGAAAATGAGCCATAAGGTAATTTAATCTTAATCTATTATTTGATCCATTTCATTCTTTTACTGTGGTGTAGATATTTGGACCAGTCCAGCAAATCATGAAGTTTAAATGTCTAGATGATGTAATCAAGAGAGCAAACAACACTCTCTATGGCTTATCAGCTGGCATCTTTACCAAGGACCTTGATAAAGCAGTAACAGTGTCCTCTGCACTGCAAGCTGGGACAGTGTGGTAAGTCAGTCCTCAGTCACGTAGTAACCACTCACTGGAAACCACATGAAAGGGTTACCTTAAATTCCTCAGCCTTGGATTGTCCATTTGGAATCATGTGATCTGCTGGAGACATGATTGTTGTCTTAAAAAACAATTATAAGAACTATCAAAATCTCGTCTCTAACTCCCTGAAAGTGTTTTTGTACAGTATTTCATTGGTGGTATTTTTTTTAACTGAAAAAGAGAGCTAAGAATTATTTAATATTGACTCAATGCTAGGCACTGTCCGTATTCCTTTAGGAAATTAGAACCAGCCTCAGTGCCTTGGAGCCCATGATGATTCGTTGTCTCTAAGTGGACATTTCTCCCTTCTCTGCTGTTTACATTGAGGTCATCCACTTCCGTCATAGACTCAAAAAGATCAAGCCTGTTTCTGAGTTTTATAACAAATGTTTTATAACAAATTAAGCTTTTTTAAAAAAAAATTTGGAATAAGAGACTTTTGAATATGTATTTTATTTTGATATCATTGAACTCATTGATTCTAAGGAATCTTAAAAGAAGTGTCCATACCATCAAAACAGACACAACTGTTTTCTCATCGCCTTATGGCCAGAATGACAATCTCTCTTTGTCCCAGAATATTAAAGTTTCTACAGTTATTTAAAGCCAACTACTTAACTGAAGAGCTTCTGAACTCCTACCTAGTAATTTCAAAATACCCTATTCTACAGCTTTAAAGAATAAATTTCAAAAGCTGACTTTAAGCTATGTTTTTAAAAGGAAATCTTGTGTTTTTTCTTAAAGTTTACATAGCAAATTAGCCTCTCATTTAACAGTTTTTAAATATTGTTAAGTATCATTGGTTGCACTTTCTATAATTTGTCAGCATTTTCATTATCTCCCTCCTATTTTCATGAAGCTACCTTCTCTGACCACCCCCCCCCTTCCCTTTCATCTTTGTTTTAGGGTAAATGTTGACCACATAGATAATTACATCAATAGCAGTGTAATTTTTATGCACGAATCTGCTAATGAGTTGAAAGATAACCTCTGGGAGTGGCTTCAGTCCCAAGTCGAAAGGATATCTTAAGGTGATAGTCTCAACCAGTTGAGGAAGTTGGTAATTTATATTAGGAATTTGCATTTTGCTCTACACTTTTCTGCTACATCATCAAATTCTGTGGTCTTCAGAAGGATAAGACCATAGTTCCTATGGCCTATTAGTCTTGCAGGCTAGTTTATAATGAGTCTTGGACTCACTTCTTTCTTTCTTCCTCCAGAAAAGTACAGACAAATCTTAGCAAGCTGTGTGTCTCCAATCTGTTTATTTAAATGACTTTTCCCCTAGTAGAGAAGCATGGAAAGCACATAATCCAGAAAATGGGAGAGTAAATGTTTTAACTGAGACAACACTGAGATGTTGTCTTAGACTTGATGCAACAACCAAACTCTTCTGTAGGCATAAGGCAACTGATTTGAAAATCAAAGTTTTCCACTTAATATTGTGACAAGAAAGAGGCAAATGTTTTCAACAACAACAAAAAAGATTATACATTTTCACAGACATCATAAAGCAGTCAGTCATTTGGCAGCATTTATTTAAATAGGAATTTCAAAAGGTTTAGGAAAGTAAGAGGAATGGAAGCATGAAACACAAGAAGGAAATGGGATAAATGTTATATTGAGGTAATTGCAACCAATACGATGATATGAAGTGTGTATCAATTGCTGAATGTAAAACTGATGATCTGTAAACCTTCACCCAATTAAAAATAAAAAAAGTTTTTAAAAATATGTTTTCTTCTCAACACTAAGAATTATATTGTTAATTAGATGTTGTTGCTTTACCCCAAGAACATTTAAAGTTCATGATCCTCATAAACTCATTGTAATTCCCCCTAGTTTTAATCTCATGTCATAGTTTTAAAGTTTAATTCAAATTATTCAAGTTTTTATAATTATAATGTACATATATAAACCTCCTTAAAGACTTTTTGAATTATGGCAAGGCAAAAAGAAATTAATAATTAAATTTTATTTCTCCCCTTTATTTAAGCAATGTATTTCATTAACCAAATAATGAAAACCTTGACTGAGTAATGCAATTAATATTCAATTTGCAAAACAATTTTGATTTTCAGCTAAATTTCAAGGCTCACTAGAATCACCAAACTTATTGCATAAAGATTAAAGAACACCTATTTAACCATCTCAACTCTCCATCAAACCATATCTTTCCCTTCAAGATACATTGACTATTTTTTTCTTCTTCTATTGTAGGTTAGGAAGGGTTTTATATCTCAGTCCATCATTTTGATATTCAACAACTTAAATAACCTATCAAACCTTCCACTCTCCTGTCCTGCCCTCTTCCCTTTCCCCCATCTGTCTCTAAGAATAATATCTTCCCCTTCACTCACATTATCCTTTCTTCTATAATCCAAACCACTGCTTTTCATGAACATAAAACACCACCAGAATATCTGTCCATACTTTAGAGACACCAGTTTATTTATTTCTATGTAATATATATGCATATACTTCTACTTAGCATGATGGCTTCTTTTTACATTGTATATGTATTTCTTCACAATCAAGAGGATTTATTAGGTAAGTTAGTAGGTTAACACAAATCAGAAACAGTAAACGGTGTGGACAGAGTCATTGGTCCACAGCAACTCCTCTCCTCAGCCAACAGCCAATCTCCTCTGGTTCTCGTCTCTCTCAATCATGTGGTCCCTTGGCCTCTGTCTCCATAGACCAGAAAGCTTACCCATCACTCTGTCTCTATTGTACATGTGTCATTGCACTTAATAATGCATATTGAAATCAATGGAAATCTTAAGGTGCTCTTTGATTTCTAAAATTCCCAAATTAGGAATTAGTAATAGGTTAAGTATATTCTAAATCGATCTCCTTTCTTTCCAGGGTGAATTGCTATAGTGTGGTGTCTGCCCAATGCCCCTTTGGGGGATTCAAGATGTCTGGCAATGGACGAGAACTGTAAGAATCACTTTGTATTAAGAGCAGACCTTATCTGCATGGAAATGTCTACGAGTCCTTGTGAATTAATCCAGAGCAACCCTTTTATACGAAATTGGTCTTGCTCTTATCTCTAACCTTCCTCTTCTTCCCTCCTTCCTTCTTTCTGTTTCTTTTAGAACTAGACAATTTAATAGTTTATCAGATGCTCATTGTCCCCCAAAAGGTAAGGTAAGGGGAAATGGAAGTACAATTTATTAAGGTCCCACTTTTCACAAATGACCACATGCATGTACTTTGTGTGAGTATTAAAATATGTGTCTGCTTTTTGAAATATTTGCTCAATATATGAATGCAAATCTATTTGGAAAATATTTCCAGAAAATGAATAGAATTTCAAATTGACAATTTTCCCAAAAAATCAAGTCACCTCTATTGAGGCCATTTCAAGTCATAATCATTAATAGGAGAGTTTAGAACTGCCCCTGTAAGTTTGGAAAGTATAATTCCTTACAGGATTAAAAAGTCTTATCTTTCTCCCACAAGGTAATTAATGGAAACCAGAGTCTTCTCAAGACAAAGACAGGGCATTGTACTCCTGGTTCTATCTTTGAAATACACAGGAGCACTTCTACCCTCTCCTTTAGGGTCACTATGAGCCAGAACTGATGAGATTACATTGAGTGAGAACTTTGTAGTTAGTAGCGTAACACATCTGGCACCAGTGTTAGAAGCACACAGATATAAGTGCACATTAATTATCTGAAGATAATTATTCAATAGGTGAATTGTGTGCCCTTATTAATATGTTTATATGCAAGACAATTTACTCTCATTAGTTAAATGTTATGTATTGATGTATATTCTCAAATTTTAATTATCTGGATGAACCATTTGGGGTTCTAAAACATAAAATTAAATTTGACTGAGGAAAGCAATATATTTCATAAGCATAGTTAGGTTGAAACTATATGTACAAATAATTAAAAACCTTCAGTTGCTTTCAAACCAGGATAGTCAGATCTTTTTTTAATGTGTACTCACAAAAAATGAATACACAGAAAATAATGGTTATCTTTGGTTAGTTTTGGTCACTGAATTTTAATTACTGTGTCTTAAAATCTTTCTTATACTTGACTGGTATATTAAAAAGTCATACTCATCCAATAACAACATTACAGAATGAAACATATTGAAGCTACCTATTTATAAATAGCAAGCAAAAACAAATGCAACCCAAGAGCAGGACCTGTTGCAACCCAAGTATGACAATAATCACATTTATTACTCTTAAAAACTGCAAGTGCCTATTAACTCAAAATAAAATAAAACCCCTATTGACTAAATTAATGGGGTAATTTATCTAACTCTTAAAGATAAAATACTTATTAAATAATATATTATAATAGGGTCCAGAAAACAGAGGCTAAACCCTTTAATTACTTTTAAAAGCATGCTCACTGAAGCTTTAAAAAGGTATTTTCAGAAGTTCAATTGCCCAAGAAAATAATCAGTGTAAGAGGATTAGGTTGCCCAGGAGAAGATGTCTTCTACATACCTGTCTGTAATACAAAGACAAAGGAGGTAAAGAAGGATCAAGATCATTTTCTTCTTTAAAGCAGCATGTGCACGAGTTTCATCATTTTAAGAGTACATCTATATACAGCAATTTGATCTTCCCACCAAAGTAATATAGAGAATGATTTAGCACAATCATTTTTGTTGTCCCTTCCACAGAAGGCAAATCAAAGTCAGTTTCCAAAGCTTGTAGGAGATCCCAATAAACCTAACTGATAACAAGGTACCAGGATCTAAAAGTGTTCACTCTGATTAATTCTTGATCCTTTTCTCATACTTAAAAGTTTCTCATACATGGGTGTGGGGGGCAGTTATGTAAGACAATGGTAGGCACTCCAGGAGAATGTAGGTGGGAAAAATGCAAATGGAAAAAGCAGTAAAGCTTGACTTAAATCCAACCTGTTAACAAAAATTCCTCTCTTTCTCCCTCCTCCACCTCCTCCTCTTCTTTCCTTCCTCTTAAAATCTAATAATAAATGTCAGCTTTTGTTTGGCCAAGATTAAAAAAGAATGTTAAAAACATGCCTATGAAAATATGTTTAAATCATGATAGGAAAGGTTAGCACACCTTAGCATAAAAATAGCACTGAAGTCCCTTTTCACTGCCTCACTAACTACTTCTATATCATCACACATGGTAATTACAAGCTGTATTTGAGTGTAGCCTTTTGTTGTTGAGTGACGACATATAACTAATTCACCTAGGAAACATGCCGGAAAAGGCAGTGTTCCATTCTCTTGTGCATAAAGCTGGTGAAGCTTGGAACTGACTCACTGGCACCCAACACCATGAACAACAGCTTCTCCTCTTGTGCTGTATCTGTCGTTTGGATTTGAATCTAGACTAGACACTATAGAATCTGAGTAGTTGGGCAAAATGCTTCAGAGGTTAACTCTCTTAGAGTCAAACAGATGAATGTAAGAAACTGGCAATTTTTGTGACCATGAAATTAGAGTACGTAATCAATTAAAATGCAAGACATTTTAAAAGAATGTTTCCCACAGCAGGAGTTATCCTATGGTTGGCCAGTCACTATTTCAAATCCCTCTGTCCTCTGTACACATTTCCCAGTGTCCCTAGCCAGATAAGCAAGAACTAACTTGTGTCAAATCATGGATTACAAACTATTTATGGCTTGTGATAAATAATGCTGCCTCCTCTTTCTAGGGGAGAATATGGCTTTCATGAATACACAGAGGTCAAGACAGTAACGATGAAGATTTCTCAGAAAAATTCATAAGGAAATCCACCAGAGTGGAAGGAAGAAACTTCAACTACTAAGCATCTCCTTCAGTCATTACTATAGTCGATTCTACATCGAGAACCCAAATGTTCTTAATATTTTTAAATAAGTGAATCATATTAGCATTAATACCACATGTAAGAAACGTGACACGTAGCTTCTTCTGAAGTATTTGCCTTCTGATATGTGATCCCAAGGTCCATCCTAAGTAAGCAGATGGATTTGGAAGAACGATCTCTGTAGCTCAACACGAGTCATCACGTCTCTTTTCTTTGTAGCTACTTGTCCAGGATAATCATTTGGTAGAGAGGAGGACCAGCTGTCATTTAGCATCTTTCCCGTAACAATCCCTTAAAGTCCTCAACACACATGCTGACTGCTAATCAGGGTGCACTGCCCCCAATAGTTGTGAAATCATTGCTATCGCATGAAATGTCCCCTAGAATGTGCTGTCTGTCAAAGGAAATAATGCCTGGAATACCTATCTGTAACCTGAATTGAAACCTCAATAAAAACAACCTTGCATGATTCTTTTCAGGTCTGGCTTATTTTTTAAGTAGCACTTGGTGTTATGGTGATTTATTCTCCCTGTCAGTCAACAACGGTGTTGCTGTTAAATTGAACATAGACATGCATTTTAAAATAAAAGTCTAGTCCACCAATGTTTAAAAGAATGAGTAAGCATATTTTACTTTCCTTAGGAAATATATTTCACTTCTCAGATCTCTTGACAGCCTCTGATTTCAGATATGAAATGGACACCTTGAGGCATTCAGTCAGTGCCTACAGGCTCTGAGAAGCTTACTTAGTATTGACAAAACAGAGGTTAGTGGATAGTGTATTCTCCCAAGATTCTTTTATAGTGAACAACTATACAATCCCCTTAAAAGGAAAATATATATGTATAATTAAAATGAGACTCGTAAGAATTATATTAAGATACATAGTATTATACCAGAAAAGTAGTAGTTAAATCCAACTGGAAATATGGATTGATCTTGTGAAGGAAATTTGACTGAATATGAATATCGGTTGATTCTGAACCACATACACCCTGTAGGGCAGAGCGGAAGCATCCCGTGAGTTTCCAAGAGTGTGAATGTGCACAGGACTAGAAAGCTCGGACTTTCTCCTTTCGTGGGTGGGCTGGAAGCTCCAAATCGCTGGCCCAGCACTTGGCAGGTCACTGTGTAACCATGTTGCAAAACGAACTGGCTCATGCTGACTAAGCACCCTTAGATTCCCTTACAAAGATGTCCTTTGTGCTCCCATACTTTCTCCAACAAGCCACGAGCTCAAGTGAAATGAATTTTGTGTATTCATACCCAATTCCATGGAGTCAATTCCAACTCTTAATGATCTTATAAGAGAGGAGAGAAGTGTGACAGAAGTTTTTGAGATTATGCAGCTTCCCGGGAGCAGACATCCCCATCTTTCTCCTGAAAAGCCTTGAGCCTTGCAATATTATTGAAACCTGAAATAAATGGGTTTGCATTCCCTTTGCCCAGAGTCATTTGGTCTTTGTCTTTGGTTTTTAAGAAAGGGCTCGGAGTCATTGGCCTTGTCTGAGTGGTAGAAATCCTTTGGTGACACATAATATAAGACTACACCTGAGAATGTGTATGAATGATGATGCAGGTGGGGTTCACCAGGCCATCTTGACCTTTCCCATAGCCGCTGAACACTTAACTGCCTCACATCCGGTCTCCTATTTCTGTATTCTTATATGTATTCTAAAATGACCTTAAAGCATTTATTGCAAAATTTAAGTCAAAATTTTTTAAAAAAGCAAAAAACGGGTGCTCATTGATGATTCAAGGACAGAATTCTCACAAGCTCGATGGACGCTAACAATTTTGCAGAATAGTTGTTTTCTCAGCTTCAGCTTTATTTATAGAAATAAGTGTGTTGATTCACATTAGTAGACACACAGTGCTACTACAGTTGGAAAACAAAGGTAGGTGTCTCCATTGAGTGTCACAATCTAAGAATAAATTACCTTCACTGCAAAGCTTATTTCATTGGGACATAATTACTATTCTAAAAGCTGGGGTCATCAAAATCTTAGAGAAAATTGAACCATGTTTGGACATTTAGAAAGGAAACTGCCCAAATACAAAGAAGGATGATATCCTCCTAAAGCCAGACCATGTCCACCTTTTCCAAAGATTTGTTTAAAACCATGAATAAACAAATTAATGAGTAGACAAGTTAATATTATAATGGCACCACACCAGAACATTTAAAAATGTACAACAAAGAAAACTGAACACAGAACAAGACAAAAACCAGAAGCATGTTTAAATATTTAAAAATTATATCCCCATGTGTTTAAATAAGACATTGCAGAATTAAACAGAAAATATCTGTTTTATATTGCCTCATTCCAAGGTTTAGACATTATTTGTATTTCTTTACCTTCAATGTATAAAGTCATGTGGCAATAAATCTTAAAAACTCGAGTTTTCAAAATTAAAGAATATCATGGTAACATCTATAAAAATAAAAAGAATTTTTATTTTGAAGAATTTTGTTTAGTGTCATAAGTAAAATATAATTGTCCTCAATAGCCATATGGAATTTTCTACTCTAGAAAAATGAAATTATATTTCAGAGTTATAAGAAATAGAAGTAATTCTTTATGAAGTCACTGCTATTTAAGAATGCCAGATCTCAGTCTGTAGCTTTCAAATATCTAGTGTCTTTTCCTTTTTTTTTCCTTCAGTTTTTGTGATAAATTCCTGGGGATTTGTTTTTAAATAGCCAAGGAGAAGTGGATCTTAGAAATTGAAATAACCTAGGAGAAATTGATTTCCCCCTCTTAAGCTTGTATAAGATAGCTCCATAGAATTTCAGTCATTTCATTGCATATTTATGTCACGGGGGGCGATGAACCCAAAAGATCCCTCCCTCTGGACAACATATATAATTAGCTTAAAAGACCTCATTTTTAGGCCCTTTAGAAACACAATCGTTCACAGTGTCCCAACTACTGAATGAGTCTTTTGGTGGGTCTTCGGTGGTACTGTAGACTTATCAAGTTATATTTTCACATAAACCTCAGGCTCCTGTTCAGAGTTTCATTCACACATTTGCATCTGGATTTCTGAATGTTCTGGAGATGCTTTGGAACCTTAAGTTTTGAGAATGAAGGAGATGATGACTACATACCCTGAATACCAAAATTCATTCATGATCACACAAAACTCAGCCATGATCACACTTTCTTTCTGTGTAGTTCAGTCCGATTGTAGTTATTCTGGAAGGCACCCTTCTGAGTCCTGGAACAAAGAAGAGGCAAGAGACCAGTGTCCACTTTGACATTCTGTGCAAGAATAATGTGGTATCTCTGAAAAAGCAAGGCCACACAATTCTCAGTGGAGACTTGGGCAAGTTCTAAATCAAATATCCTAATTGGTCCTCAGATTCCTAGTACTATGTAGATCCCAGAGAGACACAAAACATCTGTGCAATTAATTCCCCAATCAACAGAAAGTCAGCTCTATCTGTGATGGTCTATTATAAAGAGATAGCAACTATTTTTTCAAATTTACAGTAGTGCCAAGGTTAACTGGCTTCACAAACAATATCTTGAAATTGTATTGATACATCCCCAGGAGACTCATAATGTGCTACCTTGAAGAGTTTTTATCATAGTTTTAGGATGTTGTTTTTGTTTGTGCCAAATTATTGACTTAAGAGGAACTCATTCCTTGCAATCCATTTTCAAAATGGAAACACAAAACTGATTAAATGGAAAGTGATTTTTGAATGTCATATTTTAAAATATTACTCTCAAATTTTGGGGGGCATCACTGCCCTCTGGAGGGAGTAGGAGGCCCAGTCTTGCTCCTGGAGAGCTGCTGCTGGATTTGAACTGCCAACCTAGTGGGCCACAGTCCCGCCCACAACCACTATACCACCAGGGTTCAGCCCTACTCTCATATTTTTATAGAGGTTATAGGAACAACTCTTTTATTCACAATTTTTTAACATTTGCCAACATTTTCTTTATCACTCTTATTCTCTGCATTGATTTCTTTGCTGCTGTTTGTTATCTTGAAATATGTGAGAATAACATTTGTGATCCTGGCACCCTTTACTTCAAAGACCTTCAGCATGGGATTTTATTTTTTAACAATTTCATTCTTTTACAAAACCATAGTACAATAGTCTACTTCAGCATGCTTAACACTGACAAATATGAGCATTTAATACACACTGCTGCCAAGTTGATGCTGACTCACAGCTATAATATAGGAGAGGGTGGAAATGGCCGTTGACTTTCAAGATGATACCTCTTACCAGGCCTCTTCTTTATCCCTCAGAGCAGCTGGTGGTTTTGAACTGTTGACCTTGTGGTTAGCGACCCAATGCCTGCCCACTATGCCACTAGGGTTCTCCTGAATATCTAATACAAAACTCTTGTTCAATTATATTCCATAGTTCCATGATCAAATTTCCATATCATATATTATATTTAGTAATCATGGTTTCCTTTTGTCTCACTATATTTAATAATTAGACTATATCTGAGTCAGAATCATCTTCAGTCAGATTGGTTATCCTAGTCTTGGTATGAAAAGAAAACCTAAGGCATATACTAAATTTACTTCAGCTGGTTCCTAAGTTAACTAAGGATATGTACAGGAGTTGGACAGGGCTAAAGAATAAATATATCATTTCTAAATGTAATTGTCAACTGCCTGCCACCATATTAACAAAACGATAATACATGTGTAGGCTAAAATAAAAATCTTAAAAGTACCTTCATTTCGAGGGACCAGATGGTATGGTGATTATGAGTTGGCTGTGATCCAGAAGATGAGTTGTTTGAAATCACTAGTCACTCTGATAAAGACTGCACTTTCTACTCCCGTCAGCCAGCTCAGACACTCACAGGGGACAGTTTTCCTTTGGCACAGGGTCACTATTAATTGGCATTGACTGGAGTGATTGAGTGAGAGACCTTCATCCTGGATAATTCTGAAGAAAACTTAGATGTCTTCTGGAGGGCATTCGTCCCTACCTTGGTGGGTCTCCTTTCTCTTTGTCATATCATTTCCTAAGCTTACCAATGGAGTATTGTTCCTGGATAATACTTCATTCACTGCCAGTGAATCCATTCTGACTTATAGAGACCTTCTCAGACAGGATAGAACTTTGCCTGTGAGTTTCTGTAACTTCTTAAAGGAATAGGAAGCCTCATCCTCCTCAGAATAACCTTTGAGTAATCAGCCCAAAATGTAGTCCTTATGCCACCAGGGAGTATAATGCTCAGGTTGCATGTATTTTTAATGACATCTAGCAACCCTAATTTCAAATTTACCCAATTTTGGGAGGAAGGGAAGTTTTCCCAGAGGTATTTAAATGATTTCAGTGCACACAATAGAAAGATCTTGATCTTTATTTTTAAAGAGAAACCAAATTCCCATTCTCCCACTACTTTGTAAGATGAACTTAGGTGATATGCTATATCTTTTTCATATAGCAATCATTCAATAGATAATGGTACTTAATGATGCGAAGCAATGTAATACTCGATATACTTTATGACATGGGACTTTGGAACACAGTATGCTGGCTGTAAATGTAGGTTCTTCACTCATAGGCCTTGCAACTTGTGACATGTTACTCAATGTTCCTGAATTCCAGATTTTTGAATATTAAAGGGAATTGATAAAGGAATCTGTTTAATGGGGATATTCTGCAAAATAGCATTTGCAAAATGCTTACCAATGTCCCTAGAATATAACATGTGCCTAGTAAAATTCATTGTTTTGCTGGTCAATGCCTTTGCATTTGTCTACCAAAACAATAAAGATTGGTATAGACACTAGAGTTGTTGGCCTTGATTTTGTGTCTCTTACATGACCTTCTTTCAACCATCCAGGTAATAGCTACCCAGTTTTCGTCAAGTTGACCTTGACTCTTGGCCATTCCACAAATGTGAGTAAAACTGTTCTTTGCTGGTTTCTCAATCACTGGTTTTTGAGAACTGGGTTGCCAAATGGGCACTAACTTCTGTCCTTCCTATTAGTAATCTAGCACGTTACCATTTGCACGACCCAGAAACTCCTTACCTTGTTGCTGCTCGGTGCTGGCAAGTTGGGTTTAGCTCTGAGTTCTTCTACATATGGTAGAATGAAACAGTGTCTCGTATTTTACCCTCCTGGCAGCAGATGTGCCCAAGGAAATATCTCATTTGGTTTTCCATTCATTTTCCATGGGCATTGATGGTAAAAAAAAAAAAATCTTCAGTCTTTTCCTTTTTAATGATATTATCATTGATGGGTCCACCATTTGTGAGGTTTTATTTGTCTCTTGATATTTGAGCCTATTGTTGCCACCACTGTGTTGATCCTTGTTGTTGGGGGTGCTCTTCTTTTTCACCTTTATCAAGCAAAATGGCCTTATTCAAAGTCTGGTCTCTCCAAAGGACAAGACCAAAATATGTGGTATGAATTCTTGCCACTCCTCCTTCTAAAAAACATTTTGGCTCTACATTTTCCAGCCCAGATTTGTTTGTTCCCTTGGCAGTCCATAGTGTATTTAATATTTTTTACCAACATCATAAACAAATCCAATGCCTACCACAATGTGATGTGCTCTACATTTTCCCCAATACTCCCTTGAGATAAAATAAAAAAATTCATGATTAAACAAAGAATGAACAGAGTAAAAAGAATGTGAGCAAACAACTTGGCGTAGGGGTTAAATATTTAAGTACATTAATACGGTTAGTTCTAATTAAATGTACTAAACTGGCTTTCATCCTGAGTTGGCAGTCATCACAATTAAACTTCAAGCTAATAGTTAGGGACAGCAAGCTTACGTGAGCAACAAGCAAGAGATGTTTGTTTCAGATCCAGACCAGGAGCCCATAATGACATCGGTTGTTTAATGACTGACTCCGGGCCTCAACCCACATGAATTCAATGGAAAGGATTAGCAAACTTAAAAGCACATAGCTTAGAATTTGTGTTCAATGTTCAGTCAACCCACATTCACGTAACCACAAAATGTCAGAGCCAGAAGATCTTCATGTTCTTCTAGCTCAGTAACTTCATTCAGCAGAGAAGTAGAGAAATCAAGTGACACTTGAAAGGTCATTAAATCACCAGAGGCCATCTGGCCAAATACTCTTTGTAGTCAAAATCCTACTTCTGAATTCCCACCTTTATTTACTCTCAATTAACATTTGATTAAATATGTGACACTCATTGTTACCTATTATTTGTACATCTTTCATGCATTATATCATAGTTTTTGTCTTTTAAAAGTCCTCAACTAATGCACTTATAAAGTTGATTATCTTAATGATATCATTATAAAAATTGACATTTAGCTGCAAAATGAAAATCTATCTTATTTAATTATTAATAATAATTTCTGAGAGCCTATTATATACAAAATACTGTGCACTGAGAAACAAATTATGATTGTGGAGTCTTTGTTCTGTGCAATGTAGTTTACAATGTTACTTACCTTATATAAAAGTGAAATATTTTGCCCTCACAGAGCTTAAATCTGATGTATAACAGATAGAATGCATACAGTGTCAGAATAATGATAGTAGCAAAAATTTAGAAAAAGTCTGGAAGAGAGACAATGACATTCCTAGAACTTACAGGCTTTCATCTGATCTCTGATGTAGGGTAGAAATTGATTGTGAATAGATGAGTCAGAAAGAAGGTTCTGGTGTGAAAACAGGAGTAAAAGTGGGTTGAGTATCTGCTTTTATTATATACTATTATTAAAATTTCATTGTATATAATATAGTTCTAGATATTGCACATAGCCTATCACTTATTAAAAGTTTAAGTAAATATATAGGGATGCATTATATTATGAACATTTGCAAGTTTCTGGTTAAACTTTAAAAAAAAGAAAGAAAACAGGATTCACATGTAAAACTCAACATCAAATTTGTTGGATTTTCCATGGCTCTGATTTCTGCTCTTTTCCCCCTCTGAATGTTCTAAGTTTCAAGGTAATGGAAAGGATCCAGGTACCAGAGATCAGAGAATCAAGATGAATAGAAAGGAATAACCACCATATATTTTCAACTTTCTCATCACCCCACAGGCTTCAATTGAATAAAAATAACATGAGTTGATCTGTGGCAGTCATGTCCTTTGGTGTCAATTTGATTAAAAGTGTAGGGGTGAAGTATATCCTGTCAAATCTGGAGATAGCCAGTGAGACCTTTGTGTGGGTTTGGCTTTCTCTGAGAATTCTGGGAAATCTCGTGACATTTCCCCCATGGAAGTAAGAGACTATTAACTCAGTTGCTTGGAGACGTTCTACTGACAAGACACAAAACTCAGTCTCTTGAGACACTCAACTGACAAGACAACATGGCAGCATATTGATAGATCCTGAGCCCTGGAACCTGGAGAAGCCAGAGGAGAAGCCACATGGCCTTGCCTAAATGGAACCAGACCTCTGGAGCCAGAGAAGCCACGTGGAGACCTCTGCCAGTGCTGAGATGGTTCTACCATCACTAGATACACAAGACTCTGCACCCACTAGCCTGTGATTGTCCTGGCATCATTGCATGTGCTTCGTGAGTCTGAAGAAGACTTTATAGATTGGTATCAGACATATGGGCTAATATCGGACTTAGAGACTTGGACTGGACTGGGTTGGGATGCTTTCTCAGTGTTCCATGCCTCTTGTATATAAACCTCTCCCTTATATTCATATGTGTGTTTATGAATGTGCTTCTCTAGTCTACCCGGACTAACACATGATCAGAAATGCATTGCTCACAGCATGAGCAGACACACTTATCCTTAATAAAAATACTATAGAGACTCGGAAACAACAACATAAATGACCTAATCTAAGTATCACATAGATTTATTTCAGAATCAACTCCTGACTCTGATATAAATAGATATGTTAATGTGGGTATTCAGCCCTTAGCACATGTTTATGGGAAATTAGTTATGATAATTAGCTAATGCAGCTAATATTTTTAATTCATTTCATGTGATATATATGCACATTAACATGGTGCCTGGGGCTATTGGGTAAACACTGAACTGGGAACTTTAAGGTCAATAGTTCAAACCCACCTACAGCTCTGCAGGAACTAACTGAGACTCAGAAACCCTATATTATATATTGGAATCAAATGGCAAGCAGGGTTTGTTGTTGTATGCATGCTATTGCACTTGTTCCTTATAATGGTTCATGAACTGGGCTGGAAAGGTCGATGAGGAATCTTCTTTGTAAGAGGCTTATGGTTCACACAGCTCAAGTATCCACCACTCCGTAGTAATGGATGGTACAAAGACTGTATTGCAATCTCCTGATTCCACTCGTCTAGGTTGCTAGACCCACTTCCCCTGAGCCAGTTCTGACTCATGCCAACCCAAGAGAATGTTTCCAGGTTTCTAAATCTCTATGGTAGCAGACAGGCTCATCTTTCAAGAGAGAGGATCCGAACCACTGACGTAGCCATTAGGAACCCATGGCATAACCCACAGTGCCACCAGCACCTTCACATCAGTAACTGTTCTTTTCTTTCCTGTGCTTTTAAAATCGGATTGTGCTGGTAAACAACTCATGAGGTCACCACTAGGGTTGGGAATCAGGGGTAGAAAGCAAGGGTGACTGCACCAAAAGGGAAGAAAAGAGAAAAAAACAGTGCAGAGGAAGGACAACATTTCTTTTCACAATGCCCATGGATTTCAAAGAATGCCGCATGATGAAGGGAGACAGGTAAGGATCATGGTCTTGTGGCCACCAAATAAAGGTTCTATAACATCATTTTCTTTTTTGGGGGTGGGGGGGCATCACTTCCCTGGTGGGAGTAGGAGGCCCAGCCTTGCTCCTGGAGAGCTGCTGCTGGATTTAGACTGCTAACCTCTGGGCCGCAGTACCGCACACAATCACTACGCCACCGGGACACAGCCCATAACATCACTTTCAAACATGTTCTCTTCCAAAGTCCAAGGTTATCCTCCTCGGTGTTGTGATTGCTGTTGTTTGTCGACATTGAGTCAGCTCCAACTCCTGGGCATCCCTGGCCAACATAAGATAACGTTCCCTGATCCCTGGGGGATCAGGTTGGGATGGTCCTTGGGATTTCACTGACTGCTTCTGCTGATCAGACATGCTTTCCTTCCTGGAGCGTCTTAGACAGGAAGCTCCACTGAAGCATGTTCAGCATCATAGCAGCATGCAAGCCTCTATTTACTGTGCTGTATCACCAAGTAGTGACAGTGCATGACACACACTGGCTGAGAAACACACTCAGATCTACCTTATGGATGGCAAAAATTCCACCACAGAGCCACTAGTGCCTCATGTGTTTTTCCTTGACCGTTGTCACTATTAAAAGTTTCAATCCAAGCACAAAGGTCAAAACAAGCATAAGAGAGATCAAATTGGAGGGTAACTTTAACAGACATCTCTGACAGCAGCATCCTTAAGGCCTTCCGAATTCCTTCGGGTACAACAGATGAGCAAAGAATAAAAAAGGTCTATTTGGTGTTCACAGTGGGACAACACTAAAGTTTCCAGATCTTTCCTCCATATAAACAGTGGGACTAAACTGGGCATTATTAAAATTCCATAAAGCATCCCTGAGTTAATCTGGGTAGATTAGAGAAACAAATTCATAGATACTCATATGTGTATAAGAAAGAGTTTTAGGGCTGAGCCCCGGTGGCATAGTGGTTGTGTGCAGGACTGCGGCCCACTGGGATGAAGGTTCGATTCCAGCTCCACAGAGCAAAGTCTGGGCCTCCTACTCCCACCACCTGAGGGCAGTGATGCCCCCTCTCCAAAAAAAAGAAAGAGTTTTATATATAAGAGCAACGTACATCAAGAAAACATCCCAGCCCAATCCAATCCAAGGTCATAAGTCTGACATTAACCCAGCTGTCTGATTCCAGTCTATAAAGTCTTTTTCAGACTAGCAAAACACATGCAATGATGTCAGGACAATCACAGGCCAGTGGGTGCACAGTCATGTGTATCTACTGGCAGGATTCTCCCCATGGGTCTTCCAGTTACCAGGACTCAGGGTCTATCAGCATGCTGCCACATGTCTCGTCAACTGCAATGTCTTCCAGGGAGTGAGCAGAGAGATAGTGTCTCCTCCTTCAAGAAGGAGTCAACACATTTCCCAGAATTCTCAGGAGAATGCCATGCCCACACAGAGGTCTCATTGCCTATCTCCAGATTGACAGGATACACTCCACCCTTATACTCTTAATTCTCAAATTTACACCAGATTATGTAACTGCCACAATCCCCATAATAGAATTTATAACACGGAGTATTTTCCAAAAAGTAAATCTTAGTCCACAATCCTGGCAAATTAAAAGAGCTTTGCATTTTACTCAAATTAGGATATTTGTCCTATTCTCACTCCAGAAAGGAAGGACAAGGGACAGAGGACATGTTTGGCAATGACCAGCCTTGGAATCGCTGCATGTTTTACACAACTTCAAGCAAAAGGACAGTATTGGTTTTATTGGCATGAAGTATGATTCAACTGTCCAGAATCCTATGATTTCAAATTTCAAGACTAGAGAGAATGTGACTGTGGAGATGACATTGAGAACCTGCCAGCTATCCATTCCACCATTGCATTATCATTTTCCCTATAATTGGGTCACTTTTTGGAGAAGACAAATTAAAAGAAAAACATACCTAGATATCATGTTTTCACAAGGGACATAGTGAGATATAAAGAAAGAGAGGGGGCTTGCCAGGCTTCTGAAAACCCTTTCCTCACAGGATCAGTGTACAGGAATGATGAGGTTTACTCCCTCACTTTCCTGTGGAGATGTAAAAACACCCTCCCCTTGGGTGGAATAGTGCTCCGAACCCCAATGGCCATCTGCCTCCTCCAACACACACACACACACACACACACACACACACACACACACCTCCCAGGCTTGTCAAGGCTTATGAGGGTTGGGGAGGTCTTTCAGTATAGGTGCAATGTGCATCTTTTAAGTTTTGTTTATTTATTTTTGATGGCATATGTATCATTGCATTTGGTCTGGCTCTTCCCAGAGTATGCGGTCCTGAGCCCAGGAACTGTGCTGTACATGCATTTTCCCCTCTGCCTGTTCTGCTGAGTGAACTTAGCTTAGTGGGCTCATGGTGTGCTTGCCCTTTTGTGCTTGGCTGACTTCACTCAGCAGAATATCCTCCCACACTTGTCATCAGACAAGGTGCTTCACTATTGTTTTAGGGAGGCACAGTATTCCATATTGTGAATATATCACAGTTTTTAAAAATCCGTTCTTTTACTTAAGGGCATTTAGGCTGTTCCCAATTGCAACCTGTACTGCGATGAACATTGGAGTACAGATGTCTGGTTGTGTCCTCTTTCTTATTTTTTTCTGGGTATGTGCCAAGTAGTGCAATTGCTGGATCATAAGGTAACTTGATTTCCACCTGTTTTACTAATTGCCAAATCACTTTCACAGTGGCTGTACAGATCAACAGAAGCAAATGAGAGTTCCTATCTCACCATATCTCTCCTATTTTTGTGGCGCTCTTTTTTTTAATTGGGTTATTTTTGTTGGTGTTGGGTGGTATATTATAGTTCTTTAATTTGTATTTCCTGGATGTATAATGATTGGGAAGCTTTTGCCTGTTTATTGACCATTCATGTTTCCTCCTTTGTGAACCTTCTCTCCAAGTCTTTTGTGTACCTACTTATTGGGGCATTCTTTTTTTTTCCTTGTTGTAAGCTTGCAGGAGTCTGTAGATTTAGTAAGAAGCCCTGTTCTGATTTGTCCTTACTAAATATCTTTTCTCAGTCTGTGGGCAATCTTACTCCTCTGTTGAGGAAGTCTTTCAATGCACATAAGTGTTTTACATTTAATGTATCTCCCCCAGTCTCTATTGTCTTCCTCTGATTTTATATCCTTCCTTCTTGCTAGTAACCTATGTATCCCCTGTCCTAAGTTTCTTCCTTTGTTCCAATTTTCTCATCCTGACAGTCTGGGAATTTACCATGAGGCCTGTGATCCCCCTTGAAGTTGATCTTGTGTATGGAGTGGGGTGCAGCCATTGCTTCGTTCTTATGTAGGTTGATATCCATTTCTCCCAGCAACAGGGCCTCTGTTTCCCATTTGATATTTTAGGGGCCTTTTTAAATGACCAGCTGTCTGTATGCTATTACTTTTACTTCTGGTTTTTATCCATTGATCTCAGTTTTCTCATTATACCAGTAACATGCTGTCTTGACAACTGTGGTCATATAACAAGTTTTAAGGTCAGGTAATGTAAATCTACCCATTTTATTCTTCTTAAGGAGTTCTTTGCCAAGTCTGGACTTCTTCCCTTTTCATATGAAATTGGTAGTCAGGGTTGGTGGGGAGGAGAGAGCAGGGGAAGAAGGGAAGGGATGGAAAAATCGATATTAGGGGCTCAAGGGAAAAGGTGGATGATTGGAGAACAATAATAGCAGCGGACATGTGAAGGTGCTTGGCACAGTATGTTTATTTATGTATTATGGAAAATGATGTATAAGCCCCTAATAAAATGATTTCCAAAAAATGTCCTTCATATGCATAAGGACCTCTGGTTGTACTTTCTGGTAATCATTGAGCGAATAACTACAAAGTCAGTGATTCAAACTCATCAGTTACTCCACTGGAAAAAGATGAGGCTGTCTGATCCCATACAGTTTTATCAACTTAATGGCAGTGGGTTTGGATTTTGGTTTAGTTCATAGTATGCTTTTAGTGAAGCTGTATCTGGACACTGCAGAAAAGGCTGTGAGAGACAAGGACCCAAACTTTACTTGACCTCCAGAAAGTCAGAAAGTAAAGAAGAAATTTAGATTACAGTGAACACACACACTACACATATCTAGTAACAAAGAGACCCACTCACCAGTTCTCAACTTAATTGGTTTTGACAATTGAGACGGGTTCCATTTTTGTGATGGCACACTAGTTTTGCATCATAGATATTTTGTCACATTTCAGAACTCTACCCAGTGAATACAAGTACTACCCCCTTCACCCATTGTGGCAACCAAAAATGTCTCCAGACATTGCTAATATTCCCTGATAGACAAGGTCACCAATTGACACTCTAACAAAGATAAGCAATGAGAGGAGTAGTCCAGGGAAAGAGGAGGGAGTGGGGAAACAACCTCAGAAACAAAGGAACAGCAAGAGATCTAAAATCAGTGGCCAGACCTGGTGGGATTGGATCAAGTGCAATGTAGCTGAGAGGAATTACTGAGAGCTGATTGAAGTTTGAACATGGTAGTGGGGGAGGAGCAAATTAAAGGATATAGAGGAAAGAACTAAGAGGCAAAAGACATATAGAGAATTATAAATATAGACATATATGTATGTAAACAAATTAAGATATAACAATAGGGTTATAGGTCTATGTACATATATTGGACCTCTACTCAAGACCTTCCTCAATGTAAGAACACTTTGTTCTAATAACCTGGCATTCTGTCATGCTCATCTGCCAGATACAATCATTGAAGACAAAAGGGGTGCACAAGCAAGTGTGGTGAAGAAAGCTGATGTTGCCGGACTATTATAAGATACAGCATCTGGAGTCTTAAAGACTTAAAGTTAAACAAGCAGCCATTTGGTGGGGAAACAACAAAACCTATATGGGAGGAATATACCACTCTGTGTGATCATGAGGTGTCAAGGAGATCAAGTATAAGACATCAGAAGATCCAAATCAAATAATCATATCAATGTGAACAAGAAGGGTTGAAGTGTAGACCCAAAGCTCATCTGCAGACACCTATATATCCCTTCAGAGAAGGGTCACAAGGAAGGGACAAGTTAATGAGGGTGCAGTATAGAACCAATGAAACACACAGCTTTTCTCTAGTTCGTTAATGCTTCCTCCCTCCCCTACCAACATCGTAACTCCATTTCTAGCTTCAAATCCGACTAGACCAGAGCATGCATACTGGTACAGATAAGAACTCTAGACACATGGAATCCAGGACAGGTAAAAACCCACAGGAATAGTAGCATAAGTAGCAATACCAGGAGGGTAGGGAGAAGGTGGGGGGAGAAGGTAAAGAAAGGGGAACCAATCACAATGATCAATGTATAACACCACCCCCACATATCCTAAGGGGGATGAACAATAGTAATGTGGGTAAAGGAAGACCGTGGGCAGTGTAAGATATGGAAATAATGCTAATTTATAATATAGCAAAGGTTTAAAAGGGTGAGAGAATAGATGCAAGAGAATAAAAAAGGAAATGATACCAAGGGACCAAGTGGAAAGAAAATGCTGTGAAAATTATAATGGCAAAATATGCACAAATCTGACTGATACAATTGATACATGGATTGTTATAAGAGCTATAAGAGTCCCCTATAAAATTTTTTAAAGAAATCAATGACTGTTTGTGTTGTTCTGTGATATTTTATTATTAGATTAGGTGCTTTCAACTCAATTTTTGACTCATAGCAATTTTTTGTGACAGAGTCTAACTTCTCCTGGTGGTTTCCTGGGCAGTAATGTTATAGGAGTAGATCAACAGGCTTTCTCCATCAGGGCCTGGTGTCATAGTGGGTATCTGATGGGCTGCTAACCACAAGGTCAATAGTTTGAAACCATCAGCCACAACTTGGGGGAAAGATGGGGCTTTCAATTCCTATAAAAAATGAACATCTCAGAAACTCATAAGGACAGTTCTACCCTGTCCTACAGTCATCATGTACTCAATGGCAGTGAGTGAATGACTTTGCCATCAGAGCCATGAGGCGGGTTCAAATAGCCAGTCTTTCAGTTAGTAGCTATAACTATTGTAACACCATGATTTTTAACACGGATTTATCATGTGCTGGATATTCCTGGCTATTAAGAAATGTTAGTGAGTTCAGCTGCTCATAAAGTGGTGAGTCCACCCACAGGTGCCTTGCAAGAAAGGTTTGGTGATCTACTTTCAAAAAATTAGATAGTGCATAGTTCTAGTTGTACATACATGGAGTCACCTTCAGTCAGAGGCAACTGAGCACCAGTTATTTTTGCTGTGATTGTTGTTTTTATTGTGCACCAAATAGGTTAGAAATATGATCTAGACCCATCTTTTATAACAGTGTAATGATGCCCATTTTATGGGTTGACCAGTTTCCTAAACTGTGGATCTCAATGGGTTCATATAACTGAATGTGGGTGTCATAAAGAAAGGTTTCTGAACTTTCAATGTCCAAAACTTAATTCAAAATCAAACATGTGATGAGTTCAATGTGTATCTGTCAGAACTTGTCTATGTTGAAAAATTATTGGCCAGAAAAGGGTTGGAGAATCCCATTGGTTATCAAAGTCAGTGTTTAAATTTGAATTCCCTAATTCAAGTACATTTCCATTGGTTACATTTTCTACACAATTTTCAGGAAATTGTAAATGGAATATTTTCTTTATAGAAAAAATAAATGAGCTCACTGTCAATGAGACATTCTGATTCATAGTGACCCTACAGTGCAGTCTAGAACTGCCTCTTTGGTGTTTGTAACTAAATCTTACAGTAACAGAAAGTCTCATCTTTCTGCCACAGAGAAACCAGTGGGTCCAAACTGCTGGCCTTGCATCTAACCCACTATACCAGCAAAGGCGGACCTAGTTTCTAAATATTTTATTTAGCAGGATTGAAGAGTGACCATTTTATAGCCATTCTTTTATTCTAGTCGGCTATTAGTATCTGCACTCCCTGGTTCTATTTTTTTATATCAAAAAACTCACTGAAACAATGGAATTGAATGATAAGATTTTTTTTTCTGTACAATTTTGAAACTACCCTATATGGTCTGCTTGTGCCTTATCCCAAATACAGTCAGTACATGCATGTCAACAAAGGGATAGGAGTCCGTGATGGATTGTTGTCTGTAGACAATTAAAGGTCACTATCATACACACTCCAGGTAAAATACAGGCAACTCACACGTGGACACCCCATCTTCCTGAGTCCCGTAGAGTCTATTTTCTCAGAGAAGTTAACTATGTGGTACACAAGAGAAATGGGTTTTGTAGGGTTTTTCTTGGTGTCTAATCTCTTCAGAAGCTGATATCTGGGCCTTTCCTCCACTGAAAAAGACCAAACTTACTGCCACAGTGTCAATACTGATTCAAAGCCACCCGTGATAAATAGGCTCGATTGCCACACCCAAGGGTCTTATACCTGGGAGTGATCGCCCTGTAGCTGGCTCGGATCCATGATGGTCTTCCTGCTACACAGGAAAGATCCTCAAACATGTGCAGAAAGTGCATTGAAAAGATAGTGGCGTTTTTCCACAAACTTTTGAAACTCCTTCATATGAAAGGTCAGAAAAAGACAGTATGCCAGACATTTGACTGTCGATATATATATTAGTGTATACAATGTTGACACATGTATTCCAGATGACAGCCTGCAGATTGAACACTGACTGTTAAAGAAAAACAATCTGTAGGCAGGACACTGGCCACATCACTGGCTCAAGTTTGACTTTGTCCCAATTAAGTGGCAAAAAAAAAAAAGTCAGATCGACCCATTGAATAACCCACAAGAAACAAGAACATTTGCCTAAATAAAAGCAAGGTAAATTGTTTTTGTGAACTTTAAAATTACATTAAGAAGTGTTATGAAACCTGCACTAATACTACATGAGGAAAATATTAGGAACTGACCTAAATATAATTCATTATATATCTTTCTTTTTGTTATTATTTTTCATTCTTGTTTTTTAAATATAAATCATTTTATTGGGGCCTCTCACAACTCATAACAATTCATACATCAATTGTATAAAGCCCATTTGTATATATGCTGCCATCATCATTTCCTAAAAATTTTCTTTCTACTTGAACCCTTGATCCAGCTCCTTGTTTTACCCTTCCTCCCCCACCCTACCACCATCATGAACCCTTGAAAAGTTATTATTTCCATATCTTACGTCATCTGCTGTCTCTCTTCACTCACGTTTCTGTTGTTGTTCCCTCTGGGGGTGAGGGACAGTTATACATCAATCCTTGTGATCAGTACCCCCTTACTTTTGCCCTACCTTCTCCCTACCCTCATAATATTGCTACTCCCATTATTTTGTTGGTTTGGTTAGTTGGTTGGTTTTTTTGGGCAGGGAATCACTGCCCTCTGGTGGGAGTAGGAGGCCCAGCCTTGCTCCTGGAGAGTTGCTGCTGGGTTTGAACCACCAATCCAGTGGGCCGCAGTTCCGCACACAACCACTATGCTACTGGGACTCAGCCCCCCATTATTTTTTTCTTGAGTGGTTTATCTGTCCTGAATTCCATGTGTCTAGAGTTACTGTCTGTACAAGTGTGCATGCTCCTGTCTAGCCAGCTATGTAAGGTAGAAATAGGATCATGATAGTAATGGTGGGAGGGGTAGCATTAAAGAACTAGAGGAACATTGTGTGTTTCTTCTGTGCTATACTGCACCCCAGCTAGCTCATCCCTTCCTTGTGACCTTTCAGTGAAGGGCTGTCCAATTATCTATAGATGGTCTTGTCTCCACTCCAAACTTCCTCATTCAAATCAATATGATTGTTTGGGATGTTCCGATGCCTGGTACCTGATCCCGTTGCACCTCAGTGATCAAACAGGCTGGTGTGCTTCTTCTATGTGGACTTTCTTGCTTCCCTGTTAGTTTGTTTAACTTCGAACTTTTAAGACCCAGATGTTATATCTTGTAACAGCTGGGGACCATCACTTTTCTTCACCAAGTTTGCTAATGCACCCATTTGGACTTCAGCGAACATATCAGGAAGGTGAGCATCACACAATGTCAGACTATTATAGCAGAGTGGTTTTACATTGAGGGAGGTTTTGAGTTGAGGTCCAATCTCCATGTACTACCTTGATACTTAACATATAAATATATGTACATATAGACCTATATCCATATCATTACATATTGTGGCAGTCATGTACTTATGTGTCAATTTCTTGATTGGGAATGTAGGAGTGGAGTCTATCTTGTCAATCTGGCGATAGCCAAAGAGACCTCTGTGTGGGCATGACTTTCTCCTAAGAATTCTGGGAAATCTCACGATCTTTCCCTCATGAAGATGAGAGACCATTTCCCCAATTATTGGGAGACACTCAACTGACAAGACAAGATGTCAGCGTCTGAAGAACTGGAGGAGCTGGAGGAGAAGTCACACAGCCTTATCCTGATCGAACCAGACCTCTGAAAGCAGAAAAGCCACAGAAAGACCCCTGCCAGAACTGAGATGCTTCTACCACCAATCAATACTGCTGATGGGTCTTGAGCCCTGGAAATGAGGAGCCATGCCAGGATGCTTCTACTGCAGCTGGACACACAAGACTCTGTACCCACGGGCCAGTGATTACCCTGGTGTCATTGCACATGCTTCATGAGTTGGAAGGAGGCTTTATAGATTGATATCAGTTATATGGGCTAATATCAGACTTATGACCTTGGACAGGAGTGGGTTGGGATGATTTCTCAAATATTCCATTCCTTGTATATAAACATTTCCTTTATATTCATATGTGTGTTTATGAATTTGTTTTTCTAGTCTACCCAGACAACACACATATTAATATGTACATGCCTATATTTATGCCTTTATACATTTTTTGTCTCCTAGTTCTTTCCTCTATTCCTTTTTACTTTCCTTCTGTCCCACTGTCATGTTCAACATGTTCAAGCTCCATTCAACTCTCAGTAATTCCTCTCAGATACATTACACTTGCTCAAACCCCCCATGCATTCTACGTCCTTCTTGCCCATGATTTTAGATCTCATGTTGTTCCTTGTCCCTGAGTTTGCTGGTTGCCCCCTCCTCTTCCCACACTTCCCCCTCTTTCTGTTCCCCCAGGAATCACTGGTCCCACTGTTTTTTCCTTGGAATTGTTATCTTATCTATCCTATATAGATACTTTTCTGAAATGATAAAACACTTCATACACTTGAGTTTTTTTCAATTGTTCTGTCCTTGTAAGCTGTGTTCAACATCACAATTTCTTCTGTAGTGTTTTCCCCAGAGCAGGAAACAGAATTCCACAGCTACACTCTGTTTGCTTAAATCAGTCATCACAAAAAAAAATGTTCAAGTGAAACTGCTTTTACAAAAAAATTATCTCTGTAACCAGAGAGAACCTTCCCAGGCAACACCACTGGATGCACTAACTTTGAGCCATTTGCTCAGTCCTCCCCTTGTGGGAAAAATATATACCACCATGTCCTGTTGTTTTTTTAGGGGGTAGCCTTACATGATTTACCAGCTATCTTATGCCAGTTAACCACATTTTTTTCCATGAGACAATGGTAAAACCTAGTACATCAATCTCAGAAGTTTCCCCTGGATACATTCATAATTGTGCCTCATTTGTGTCTCAGTATACACACACTGGAATAGATGTGTAATCTTATATACCTGTTCATTTTTGAAGATCAAACATGCTGATGTGTGTGAATTTGATTGGGTAACTCTATCTAACCCAAGACTGTTCCTGCACTTCAGATATCTTGTCTCCAAAGTTCAAAGAGCATTTAAAAGGAACATGAGACTCTCAAGGAGACCACTACTACTGTTGTGATGGACTGTGAATCAGTGCAGCATTCTTCAGGGAAGATTTAGAGAAATGGAGACAGCGTTATCAGAAGATTATAGACCTAGAGAGAAAACATGGACAAACACATTTTGATATTTTTGTTTAATAAAGGTTTCTATGGTTTTGTAGTGGCATTTAAAAAAATTATCCTTTACTATAAAAACCATATACCTTCCTGTACACATAAATACCTATATATTTAGCTAAGTAACCATACAAACATTTTTAGTTGTTATTGCTGCTGTTGCAAAATTTGATGTCATAGCATTTTAATTTTGTGTACTTTTTAATCTCATTATTTACCCCAGTCAAATTGAACACATTTTAACTACATTGGTTATTGCTTTCCCATCATGAAAAATGGCACTGATTTTTCTTCCACCTCACTCATCACTGGTAGCAACCCATTAATTTTGAGTACCTATCATTAACAGTATATATACATATTTTGAAAACTTTCCCAAAGTGGCATTGTACAACACTTGGGGCTTTTGCTTGTGTGTTTTTAGGATGACTGCATTTCACTCATCATTACGTTCTCCTGACACATCGTTAGATTTTCTGAGTGCTCATAATTTTTTCTTAATTTTGATTTTTATCATTCTTCTTTATGGGAGCATAGCATTTTGTTGTATGCAGGTGCTAAATTTTATTCAC
>PVJH01010998.1:0-70950 GCA_004026705.1 Nesogale talazaci
GGGGGGGAAGGCCAAATTAAGAAAACAGTGGGTAGCTACGAAATTTGATTTCCTGCTTGGGAAAAATGCTTCAGAAACATTTGTGATGTTGAACACAGCTTTCAAGGACAGTGCTATGGGAAAAATGCAAGTGTATATGTGGATCTCTGATTTCAAAAAAGGTGAAATGTTGATTGATGACACATCCTGCTCTGGACATCTGTCGACTTCCCAACTGGACTAAAATGTCCACTTGGAGTCCACTTGATCAGACTGTTAGTCAAGCTTTCTATCTATAAGTTCTGAAAAGACTGCAGAAGAGTATGCAGCCAAAAAGGCCTGATTTGTTGCAGATGGGGTGCTAGTTTTGCCACCACAACAATGCACCTGCTCACAGAATCAGTTTTTGGCAAAAAAACACCATGCCTCTCTTGGCCCACACACCTTACCACCTGGCCTTGCTCTATGTGACTTCTTTTGGTTTCCATGAATGAAGAGGAAAATGAAAAGACAGTGATCCAAAGAGATGAAGAAAAAAATGAGGGAGGTGCTGTCAGTCATCCAAACAGAAGAGTTCAAAAATGTTTCCAAGAATGGAAATGCGGACTTGACGAATATATTATGTACAGTGGAGAGTGCTTTGAAGGTGACATGGTTGTTTTGTAAAAGAATTTAAGTACATAGTTTTGAAAACAATCGTCTTTTGGGGGAAGTATCCCCTCATATACCTGCTTTGCACTAGCCCAAGAGTGTGCAAACTCTCTAGCGCTGGGTTGGAGTGTACTCTCTGGGGACTTAGATTGCTTTCTCTTCCACAAGACAGCACATTTATTCATCACATTGCTGACATTTTACCGAATGGCCTTCATAAGGAAGAATTATCGAGGAATTAGACTTACTGATAAAACAAATACGCGTGAGTGGGTGGGAATTTAATTCAACAAAAATTCAGGCTCCCCCGCCCACCTTAATGAGGTTTCTAGGGCTCCAGTGGTGTAGGGAATGTTGAAATATCCATTCTAAAAACAATTCATAAGCTATTGCATTTGGTCTCACTCACAAATTAAAAAAGATGGCATTGGGTGTGTAAAAGTGGCCTGCATACAACTGATGTTGTTAGGGATTGTGATGGGAGTTGTATGGGTCCCCAATAAAATGATTCATTAAAAAAAGGGGGGGGAGGGGAATAGGGAGGGTTTTGGGGGTATTTTTTGGTTCTTTTTTTTAAAAAGAGGAGCTTGTACCAAGGGCTCAAGTGGAAAATGTTTGGAAATGTATGTGGCAACATGTGTGCAAATGTGCTTGATACAAATGATGTACTGAATGTTGTAGCAGCTGTAAGAGCCCCCAATAAAATTATTTAAAAAAAAAGAGACACTTCTGGAAGACTTCTTCGGATTTTGTGGGCGCTGTAAAAAGCTGCTAGCTTGGGATGGAGTCCAGAACAAGAGAAGGTCCTATAACAGTTTCAGGCTGCCATTCTTGCCACTTTTTCACATATGTAATATGATTCAACACCTCCAATGGGCCTTGAAGTGTCATTGACAGAGAGAAATGCAGCTCAATGTCTTTGACAGACCTCTATTTGTGCATCACAATGTAGAACCTTAGGATTTGGACCAAACCCTTGCCATCCTCTGCAGATATCTATTATTTGTTTGAGAAATTGTTTTTAGCTTTCTCCTGGACCTTAGTAGAGATTGAATATTTAACCATGGGCCATCTAGCCACCATGCAGAACTGGGTGTTATATAACTCAAAGAGTTATACATTAGTTGTGCATAGAAACACTCCACCATTAAATGCAAGTGGTATATATGAAATAGGATTTGAGTAAGACCTGAATGCCCAAGTAAGTTGCGGGAGGAAGTGGGCCACATGCCCGTGGTCTCCATTCATATCAACTAGTTGTCCGTCTCCCAGCCTTACGGGCAGTTTTTTTATGATCAGTTGGGTGCCAGTTTTCAAAGAGAAAACTAGCATCTGGTTTACAGATGGTTCTTCATCATATAGAGACAACCCCCAAATGGACAACATCAGCACTACAGACTTGTTGTGATACCTCCCTGAAGGGGAATGGTGAAGAGAAAACTTTCTAATGGGCAGAATTTGGAGCAGTGAATCTGGTTATTCATTTACTTGGAAGAAGAAATGGTATGATGTGCAACTGTATATTGATTCATGGGTTATGGTCAATGATTTGATTAGATGGTTAGGGATTTTGATGGAACATGATTGGAAAATTGATGACAAAGATGTGAGGAAGAAAAGTGAAGACGGTTCAGGAAAGTGAAGATAGTTTTGTGTCATGTGAATGACCAAAAGGGTGGCCTCTGCAGAGGAATATTTTAACAATAAAGTGGATAAAATGACATTCCATGCGTATTCTTCATCCTCTTTCCCCAGATACTGCAGTGAAGTTTAAGCATGACTTATATGCTTGTAGAAGTAGCATTCCAAGTTCATGGATGAGACTAGAGGATTCTTCTGACCCATGTAGTTGTGGAGACTTATGAACACGATGTCAGTAGGAGGATGATAAGCTTGTGGGCAACAGAGGTGAATAAATTCAAGGTTAAGGGGCCAGGTTTATGGCTGAAGAAGCAAACGAATCTAAAATAGGGTGGTCATGTTTGACTGCAGAGGTGAATGAATCCAAGATCAGCAGTTAAAATGGTCAAGAAAGAGGGCATGCTATTGATTTAAATACAAATAACTGATAGTCCACAAACCGGATACAGAAAAAGGCTTAGAAAAAAAGCAAGTAAGCCTTTTCACAGCATCATCTTGCATTGGAAGCAAGCCACACTGGAAGAGATCTCATCTTGAAGGAATTGCTGTTGTTAGGCATCCTAAAACCTAATAATCCTATGATCAACAGAATAAAATACTTCATAGCCCTGCCCCATTCTCTGAATAATAGTCCAGCCTTTCAGATTATTTGCTCTTGGTTCATGTACAAGTTCCACAAGAGCATAATTAATTGTTCTGGAATCTCTATTCTTTTAATGTTACACACAGAGTTAAATGTAAACAAGTAAACATCTTTCTGGTGGTCTGCTTTCAGCCAAGATTCCTTTGACATCACAGGGATATCCCTGTTCTAATATCCCTGTTCCACATATTCTTCTAAATCCAGCTTGAATTTTTCCAGCTTTCTGTCAAGGCACTGATACAAATATTTTTTTAAAGCTCTTCAGCAAAAGTTGACTTGTTTATGATATTAATTACATGTTCGATCAATTTCCTCATTCCATTGGGTCATCTGTCTTTGGAATCACTATAAATAGGAATCTCTTCCTATTAATTGACCAACTAACCAAATTTTTTGGCATAGGTGAATGAATGCTTCCAGTATTTCACCAGCTTATGAACTTGTTGAAACATTTCAAATTGGTATTCCTTTCATTTCTGGCACCATGTTTCTTACTAAGACCTTCAATGCAGCTCTGATGTCTTTCTTTAGTGCTGCCTTCCCTTGAAAAGTTTCTACTTCTTTTTTATTTTATTTTATTTATTTATTTTTATTTTTTAGGCATCACTGCCCTCAGGTAGGAGGCCCAGCCTTTGTTCCTGGGAGCCAGAATTGAACCTCCATCCCAGTGGGCCGCAGTCCCGCGCACAACCACTACGCCACCAGGGCTCAGCCAAAAGTTTCTACTTCTTGAAATGAACAATTAATGGTTTTAACCCCAGCAAGTGCCTGGCCTTATTTTGACTTTTCATATTGAGCTTCTCCATCTTCTCTTCCAGTATAGATGGTCAATTTGATTCCTATGTATTCCATCTTGTGAGGTCCGTGCATATAATCACCATTTCCATTGAAAAGATATTTGCGCTGAAGAAGTTAGTGATTTTGAAAAATTCTGTCATGCTTTCTCCAGCTTCATTTCTTACAACCAAGTCCATTTTTCCAACTATTGGTCTTTCATCTTTTCTTCCACCTTTCACATCCCAATCACCAATAAGTATTGAAACATATTTGTTTCTTGTTTGATCAATTTCAGACAGAAGAAGCTGGTAGAATTCGTCGATGTTTTTATTACTAGTTTTAGTGACTGATGTGTAAATTTGAGTAATAGTTGCATTAAGTGCACTTACTTGTGGTACTATAGATATTTACACTTCAAGATATATCTCAAAATGTTCTTTTTGTTATTGAATGCGATGCCATTTTTTTAATTTGCCATTTCCAGCATATAATTATCTGATTCAAAATAGCCAATTCTCATCAACTATAGCTCTCCAAGCCTATAATATTTATATTTATGTTTCATTTAATTTTTGATAGCTTCCAGTTTTCCTAGACTCAGAATTTGTATACTCTAGGTTCCAGTTATTAAAGAATATTTACAATGCTTACTCTCATTTTAAATCACACTCTATTAGAAAATGAAAGTCCTAAAAGCCTTTCTTCCTCCATATCATTATGGTGGACTCTACTTTGAGAAGGGCAGTGTATTTTGAATGCCTTCCAACGGGAAGGGCTCATCTTCTGTTACTACATCTGAAATTTTTGAGTGTTAGTCAGCAGAAGTTTTTTAAGTTTTGTTCTCTTTCCTTTAATTTGCTACTTCATTCTCAATAAAAATATTGTTATACATTCACAATTATTAGTTACCAAAAACACTTTAGCTAAAACACCATAAAATGGTAGTCACATGGGTTCTGCTCAACAAGTCTGAGTTGGGCAAAGGCATCTATAATTTTTCACACTCCCCTGGGGAAGCATCTTGGTCCTGGCTGGAAGACTGAGGACCAAAGAAGGGAAGCATTATTGCCCAGCAGTGATTCAAGGATTGTGTGCCCTCTACCCAGGGGATGCCTTCACTCAGCACCCAACCCGACCTATAGCAGACTATGCCAAACCTTTTGGTTCTGTTTGCTTACGTGGCTGCCTCCAGTGGCTATATATGGCAATCCCAGTGCATGTCCCTACATTGGACAGGTTGGTCTGGCACCATTTACAAACATACCTTTGGAGGTCATTTCATAGATTACGACTCCAGTGAATATACTCTGATCATATTGAAGGGATGTGAATTGCCTTGAGGGATGTGGATTTGGAGCACTGCAAAATCTATTATGTCAGATGCAGTTGGGTCAAAATGTAATATCTTATCATTTGACCTCCCTTGACTCATTTTAGAGCTGTTTCCATTAAAAAAATAAAACAAAACCATGTGGATACAGCCCCTGTGAATCCCCTCTGACCATGGACAGGCATGTGAATAGCTTTGCTAACATGCAGAATGCTTTGGAAAGTGGATTATTGGAAATTCAGTTAGGTTAAAAATTAAGCACCCCTTTTACCATTCGATCTCTCAGATGATCAATTTACATTTTTCCAGTCTTTAATATTTTCTTCCTTCTTTTCCACTGAGGTTTTAAAATTTGTTTTACTGTGGTCTTCCTCCTAATTCCCCCCAAAATGTTTTTCTGTATATGAAAACCCATTATAGGTAAATCTACAGAGACAGTAACTGGCTTAGTGGTTCCTTAGGAGCATGTCAGGGTAGGTTGGGGGGAAATGAGACACTGATAACATGAATATGAGAAGAAGGAAATGTCTTAAAACTGGTTGTGGTGATGGCTAATGATTGTACTAAACCTCTTAATGTGATTGAACTATTGGCTTGTATGATATGTGAATTATATGCCAATAAAACTGTTGTGAACAAGATCATGTCAGCTAAAAGTCAGGTTTATAATCGAAGACAAACTCAGTAAAAAACTAACTAAAAAACAAACAAAGTAGCTCATCACTGTATCACCAGGAGTGTTTTACCTGGTCAGTGGGACTGAATGGTTCCTATGGGGTGAGTCTTTAGGTCTAGGGCTCCTGAGATCTTGCAGTAAGAACCACTGCCTCCTGTTAACATCGCTCTTCTCCATCCTTGCTGCTGCCTGGTCCCAGGGGAAATGTTTCACTATCATTATTTTACTCGATCTCTTTTTTAGAGTTTATAAAACAAATGAGTTACTTCTGCAATTTAAAAAACCCACAGGATAGTATTTTTATTAGAATGTAAAGTAGTGTTTCCAGCTTTTTTTTTTTTTTTGAAAGGAATCAACTGCATCTGTGACTTTTGTGAAGTTGTGTTCCCAGAGCTAGGGTTGGGAGAAGGGCCAGTCCAGGCCTTGCCAACCCAGGCCAGAGAATCGCTCTGGCCAGATAGCCTGACCCATAGCCAATGCCTCCAGATGTTTGGCTAAGGAGATGGGTCACTCCAGGGTAGGTGTGTTGCCAATTAATTTATTCTAGCATTTGTCCTTTGGGTTTATAATCTTTGTGACTTCTGGGTCTTCCCTGTATCTGCCCTCACTCATTCTTCTTCCAAAATGACCAGAAGAAATACAGCTTCTTTTTAAGTGGAAAATAAATTTTAATCTAAGTAGTCTTTTAATAAAAAAAGAGGCTGTCATCTTATCAAAAAATCAATTAGTCAGTGGAGAATTTTATTAGTCAATCATGTAAGTAATTAAAAATATTGATTAATAGGGCTACACATAACTGAGAGTGGTGGGACCACGGCTGGCTTAGGGGTCTGGGAGGTAGCTAAAGTGGTGGCTTTTAAATTACTCTCCCATGTCACATATTTCTATTCTGAGATCAAGCACCGAGCTATTGCATAATAGGCTCAGTCCATACTGGGACCTCAGTTTTCTCATATGAAAAATCACCACCCTGATAACATTAGATGCTATTAAAAATTGTGCGTGCAGATGAAGGTTTACAGAACAAATCGCGTTTCTATTCCACTGTGCATACACATTCTACTTTAAGTCATTGATCACAATCCCAACATTTTAATGTCATGTATTTTACTTCTCTTGTTCTCAGTTTTCATTTCTACTTTTCCCCAAGCACTTCCAATCTGCTCAACTTTGTCCCTGGACAAATATTGTCCCTTTGATGTTTTTGTTTTGTTTTGTTTTTTGGGGGGGCATCACTGGCTCTGGTGGTCGTGGGCACTACCCAGTGCTGCTCCTGAGAGCTGCCACTGGATTTGAACTGCCAAGCCTGCCGCCGCAGTCTCGCACTCAACCACTTACGCCACCAGGGCTCAGCCCTCCTTTGATGTTAAAAGATTTTTTTTCCAGTGTCATTGTTCAAGTTGTAGACATGTCCATGGCTTTACTTCAATATGAGCCGCAGGGGTTCCGTTCCAGACCCAAAGAACAACAAAGGGCCACGTAGCACCAACTGTTCCACTATTCTCTATTCAACTGGTAAACCTGGTCTTTCTTATGGCTTAAAAATGTTCTCCTCCTCTACTCACGACCCTTTTTTATAACCCTTTTCAGAGTAGTCAGTGGTAGTCGATAAGTACCATGTAACTCTTTTGTTCTCAGTGTCATGTAGGCTTACATCACTGGATGAATTGTTGTGGATGATGGTGCTACTCATTTTCTTTCTTTTCTTTTTTTTGGGGGGAGGGGCAATCACTGCCTCTGGTGGTCGTGGGAGCTACCCAGCGCTGCTCCTGAGAGCCGCTGCTGCATTTGAACCACCAAGCCCGAGGGCCACAGTCCCACACTCAACCACTTACGCCACCAGGACTCAGCCCGCTACTCATTTCCTTGTGTATACCTTAGCCAACACGGAAGGCAAGGAAAAAAAGACTCGGCTCCAAGATACTAATGTTCTATTGCTTCTTGCTATCTAGGAAACCACCCACAGCTTAGTGGTTTATGGGATAATGCAGCTTTGACTTACAACAAGGCAATTTTGTCAGGAGTTGGTGGGAAAGTACTCAAGCATGGCTGTGAACTGATAGTCCTTTGATTACTGTACCCTGTAAATTTTCATGATCTTTTTACAAATTGGAGTACTACAATACCCTACTTGGTAGCTATGTCACCAGCATGTCAAATACCAGCAGGGACACTTGTGGTGAACAAGTTTCAGTGGAGCTTCCAGACTAAGAACAGACTAGAAAGATAAATCTGATGACCCGTGCTGAAAGGTTTATGGGTAAAGATGGAAAATTTCTTAATAATGTGTGGGAAGGTGATCTCAGGTTGGAAGGCACTCAAAATATGTCACAGAAAGAGATTCCTCTTCAAAGTAGAGCTGACCTTAATGATGTGGGTGGAACAAAGCCTTGAGGACCTGCATTTGATAAAGGGGAATTACTGAAAGTTAGAAGAAACAGCTGCAAATATTTATCAATATTTGGAATGCTGAATATACAAAGTATGAATCTATGGATATTAAAAACCTTCAAAAATTAAATGTAGCACTTGAGATGGATATCCTAGGCATTAGAGAGTGGAAAGAGACAGGTATTAGCCATTTTGAATCAGAAAATCATATGGTTCACTATTCCAAGAATGACAAACTTAAGAGGAATGGTATTTCATTCATCTGAAAATGTGAACATTTCAGGATGTATCTTGAAGTACAATGTTCTCTGTGATAGATGGTATCTATATTCCTACAATGAACTGCAGTTATCACTGCTACTACTCAAATTGACACACCAAACACTAAAATTAGTGATAAAGAAATTGAAGATTTTTTCTGACGTTTTCTCTAGAAATTGATCAAACCTGCTGTCAGTATATATGGATAATTACTGATGAGTTGGATGTCAAAGTTGGCGGTTGGCAGCCTGAATCAAATTGAATATATCTGTACAAAGATATGATGATATTACTCATTGGCTAAAATAATCCATTAGCTAAAACAATTAGCTAAAAATAAAACAGTGGCCTACTTTGGAATAGATCATGAATTGTTCAAGAGAAAATTCAAACTGAAATTGATGAAAATGAAAAGAAGTTCACAAGAGAAAATTTACAACCTTAAGTAAAGTTTACCTAAATTTAGAGGCCATCTTCAGAACATATTTAATGCACTGAACATTCATGACCTAACACCAAGTGAGTTCTGGGATGGTATCAAGAATATTATATATATGAAGAAGGTAAGTGGTCATTAAAAAGACAAGAGAAAAGAGAAGTTCTAAGTGGATGTCAGAAGAGCGTATGAAACTTGATCCTGAACATAGAGCAGCTAAAACAAATGGAAACAATGATGAAGTAAAACTGCTGGACAAAAAATTTCAAAGGACAGCTAAAGAAAACAAAGCAAAACCTGGAATTATTTATGTATTTTTCTTTGGAACTTTGTTTTTTAAATTTATTTTTGCAGTTATCATTTTTCTTTGTGTACATATTTCTATTTTGTTTCTCTTTTTATTCAATTTTTGTTTTCTTTTTGTATTTTGTATTTTATTGTTGCTTTGCCTACCTATGTAAGATAGGCATGGGAAGCAAGTCCAAGGAGAAAGCAATGGGCCCAAAGGTTCCTGAGGGACTTAGGGGGAGGAGAAGGTGGGGAAAGGGAGCGATGAGCAGACAGTGCCATAGACAGTGGAACAACTAGGGAAGTAAATCAACAATGAAGAGTATGTAGAAATCCTGGTGCTGTTGGAACAACAGGAATCCATCTGAGAGGAAGAGGCAGAAGAAGGGTGAGTGTGATGGTGGGAAAGGAGGAAGGTAAAAGGAAACAAAGATCTAGGAAGTAAAGCTATGATAGAGGTATAAACATAGGTGTGCTCTTATGTAAATATATTGATTCATAAAAATAGACATTTGGGCATAAGTACATATATTTATATGGCAATAATTGAGGAAGTGGTTAAGTCCTCCCTCAATACAATAACTTGGTGTGCTAACAACTTGGCCTTCTGTGATGCTCACTTTACCTGTATGAACACTGAAAACAAAATGGGTGCCGAAGTAAATGTGGTGAAGAAAGCTGATGGTGCCTCGCTATCAAAAGACACAGTGTTTGGGTCTTAAATTCTTGAAGTTAAGTTAAACAAGAGGCCATCTAGCAGAGAAGCAACAAGTCCACACAGAAGGAGCACACCAGCTTGTATGATTATGAAGTGTTGATGGAATCAGGTAGCAGGCATCAGAAAACGAGAAACAAATAAACAAGCAAAAAACCATATTGTTGAAAATTAGGGGGTTTGGAGCAGAGACCCAAAACCCACCTGTAGACAATGGGATAACCCCTCACCAAAGAGTCACAAGGAAGGGATGAGTCAATCAGGGTGAAGTATAGCATTGATGAAACACACAATATTTACCTGATTCCTTGAGGCTTCCTCATCCCCCCACCCCAACCATTATCATGACCCCAATCGTGCTTTTCACTACAGTCTAGGTCGGTGCATATGCACAGTTACAGATCAAAGCTCAGGATATATGGAATCCGGGGCAGATAAACCCTCGACAACAGAAAGTAGGGATACCAGGAGGTTAGGGAGAAGGTGGGGAGAGATGGGGGAAGAAACCATGGAGGAAGGGAGACAGCAGTATGTGTAAGACATGAAATTAATTATAATTTATAGTTTATGAAGGGGTCACAATGGTGGGAGGGGGGAGAAAGGGTTGAAAGAGTAGCTGACACCAGGGGCTCAAATAGAAAGTAAATGCTTAGAAAATAATGATGGCAGCTGAGCCCTGGTGGCGCAGTGGTTGTGCGCGGGACTGCAGTCCATAGGGTTGGTGGTTCAAATCCAGTAGCAGCTTTCCAGGAGCAAGGCTGGACTTCCTATTCCCACCAGGGCAGTGGTGCAGGAAAAAAAAAAGAAAAGAATGATGGCAACATATGTGCAAACATGCTTGATACCATTGATGTATGAATTGTTATTAGAGCTGTAAGAGCCCCCAATGAAATGATCTTAAAAATAAAAATAAAAAAATAAAATCACAAAAGGCATGTGTTAGGATAGTATCATTTCTCCATATTTATTCAACCTGTATGCTGAATAAATAATTCAAGAAGCTGAACTATGTGAATGAAAATATAACATTTTGGAAAAGGTTTTCTAAATACAATTGATTATCCCAGATCTTTCACATAGGACAATTATTAACTTCTGCCGTGGGGCCTGTGGCACTATTCAGAGTCAATCCAACCTAGATATGTTCAGGGGACACTCTTGGGGGAACAACCTGAGGAGGTGCTGCAAATTACCCCTTGAAAGGTTTCCAGGTGGATGTGTCAGAAGACTGGACAGCTGTATGTGCTCAGCAAAGTTGGGTCAGATTAGAAATGGCTACATGTTCATTCAGCGGGCAAGCATCCAGAATTGCTTTCTGTCAATGACCTATCTGTTTCTGTGCACCTCCAAGGGATGTCACATGAAGAGGAGTCCTGCAGGGAGAAAATGTGTGTGCACCGATTACCCTAGGCTAGGATCAAGATCCTCAGACATACACAGCTGGAAGGGAAAATCTGGAAGGCCATGACCTTGACCAGTAAGCTCAGAGTCCAGACCCAGGTGAGCCATTGTTCTTTGCAGCTGGTCATCAGGCCAGCCCAGGTCTTGAGTCAGCCCAGTCTCTGCCTTTTTGTGCAAGTGCTCCAAGGCTCTTTAGCTCTACCAATAAGTGCCTGCATGCCACTCCACCAGAAAGGTTCTACTCTAAGACACTCAGTGGTCTTGGCTCCATGGATCAGTAAGTTTACCTCCCTCTCAAGTACGTAGAGAACTGTTACTCTGACTGAAGACACTCATCTTTCTTTCTACATGGGTTGATTCTCCTGCAGTCTTCAGGAACCTGGCATATCTTACAGTTTTACTGTTGCTGTAGCAGAAAGGATTAAATTCTTTAATGGGATCAAGAAACACTTGCAAAATTAGAATGAATTAATGAACTTTCTTTACTATTAATTTTAATTTATACCTTTCTACCCTGGAGCAGGACTTTTTATGAACATGTGGGTTTGATTGCAGATAGAGTAGTGTCTTTGCTGATTAAAATTTGGCAATATTCTTCGTTGATGTGCACAATTGTTTTTCCTTGAGGGTTTAGAGTCATTGTAGCAAAAGGCTATATACATATTACCACCAGGATCTCTTCATTCTGAATTTAATTGAAAAGGTTTGGGTGGAAAGCTTCTATCTGTTCAATTGGAAATACTTATTTTTCTTATGATCAGATTACTATTATCATTTAAGTGGTAGTAAGGGTCTGTTTTAGGTCCATTGGAAGTATTAAAGTTTCTTTTTGGGTAAATTCTTGTAGGTACTCTAATTTTTGGTCCATTACTTCAATAGTCCTGGTGATTGGTTTTGTTTCTAAAGTTTGGGAAAACCCATCAGCCAACTTAGTCCATTCAACAGTGGTAATAGTCTTCCAGTCTAAATGATGTCTTTTAGCAAAAGTTAATAATTTAGGCATGAAGCAAGATCTGAATATTACATTAAAGGCCCTTCATTCCTTCATGTATGGATATTCTTATAAGGAATAACTGGACACTTGGTAATCCTATACATTGTTGTCCTTAATTTTGATGCAAAAATGAGTTTTGGCCAATAATTATTGGGGGGAAAGTGGTGGCTTGATATAATTTTTTTTGTCTCTGCATTAAACTTCTGAGAGAAAATTTTCAGCAGTTTTGTCTGTATCCAAATCTAAACTAACTTTCCATTTAACATAGTCTATGCATAATTTGATGGATAAGTGGTTATACTTTCAACTTCTAACCTCAAGATTAGCAGTTTAAAACCATGACACCTTCTACTCCCATAAAGAGTTGCAATTTTGGAAACTTATAAGTACAATTCTATTCTGTCCTATAGGGTGACTCTGAGTTGGTGTTGATGACAGTGAGTTTGGTTTTGAAAGTATATTTTGACTTCCCTAAAGCAAACAAAAATAAGTCCTGGTGGTGCTTTTGGTTAGGCATTAATATGCTAAATACAAGGTCAATGGTCCAAATCCACCAGCAATTTGAAGGAGAAAGATGACATTGTCTAAACTTGTAAAGATTTACAATCCCCAAAGCCTTAAGATACAATTGTATTCTGTATTTTAGAGTCTCTATGAGTTGGAACTGACTAAATAGCAGTAGATCTAGGGACAATTAGCAGCTGCATATCTTGATACAAATCAGACAAATCAAGTTGATTAGCTTTAATAATGCTTTATAAATCTTTAGAGAATTTGTAAACATCCTCACATAATTTTGGGACATCTTCAACACAACTATGCAATTCTGTGTGAGTCCATGGGAAAGGCAGCTAGAATAGATAGAGGGCTTTGTTCCCCAAATGCCTGCCTCGTACCTGGATAACGGAAATCAGGCTTCTATCACATACCCATGGGAAAATCCAAACTGAGTAGGCACAAAGTCCCCTAGGCCCAGATGAAACCAACCTGGGCACATTCACTTTAAGCACCAGGGAATGAAATCACACAGATGAACTGAGCCATAGTCAATAGTATCAGCCAATACCCTCAATCATGACCCTCCAGTAATACAAGAGGTATATAGATCAGGCCCAAAAGGGTCACTCTCCTTGCTCTCTTGGAATTTCCTGTTCTGAGTTCTGTGTGCTCTTGTTCCAGTGCTCCTTCCACACATTTTTCTATGCTTCCCTGAAATAGTCATCTTGAGCCCTGAGCTCCTGCATTATCTGCGTATGACTTTGCACACGTTTCAGAAATAGTGTGTATTTTTTGTAGACTGTACAGCTTTAAACTTTTCTTTCCCTTATAAAACTCCCGTGGATTGCAAAAGTACTTCTGCTGCATGAATTCTTTCAATGCCGTGAAACAAAGAACTGAAGTAAACCACTCCAGAAACCTAACACATGGGATGAAAAACAAGATTCGCCCCCCCTTTCGTATCCTCTCAAACTTTCATAAGAGGAATCCTAAAAGGCATTTTGGGAATGGGCTTTGTGCGGGGGTATGGGTCCCCAATGATTGAATGGTTCTAAAGGGACAGTTCCATCCTTGTCATGGTGAGGGGGTCCCCAATAGTCGAATGTGTCCTCAGGAGTGAATTTGCCATTGTGGAAAATATTAAAGACAAACAGACAGTAATGGACAGGGGTTTCTTGCCCTTATGTCAGGACCAAAAGCATGAATGTATGCTCCAGTAGGTATATATAATGGAGCTTATAAGTCTTTCATAAGGCATACAGCAAACATATTACAGAGTCAATGGCAGGCAATATTTTGAACAAGCAATGAGGTAAATCATCGTCTTAACCTAGTTCTAGTTCATCTCAAATGCCCTGTAGCCCTCCACTTGGGAGCAATTTATGATCCATATCAGAAGAAAATGTCAGAAGAGAACTTGCTACATGTTACAGGCAATAGAACCTGATTGCTCTTCTCTACAGATAACCTTCAGGCATAGAAACTTGCCAGATGCAGGAAGGAGACATCTTTTATGGTAGCTCCTTAGCGACTATTCTTATTTTCGGCATGGAGAAGGCAGTTTTCCAGGCCCAATGAAGGCAAGTGCAGGAATAAGGTCAACTACACTCTATCAAGCACACAGTTTACCACAGGCTTTGGACATTCTGGCTTTGAACTCTCTGACATTGACTCTTTAACAGATTGTTCAAGTAAGAAAGAAAGTTCAGACAGTGTTTTCAGAAAGGCAAGAAGGTAGAAGAAAATCCCTAGGTGTAGGTATTGGCAGAAGAGGAGAGGAAAGTACACTAAGGCCTGTAAATCGCATGTATCTGCCATGGTAATACCTTATTTTGTTTAGTTACTTTGGAAGTGGTATTCTGCAAGTCTTTATACTTTTTGGTCAACTTAGAACTAGCATTTACAAAGACCTTACTTTAATGTCTTTGAGAGACTTTGAGATACAAATTTAAAAAGGTTTTCTATTGCAAGGTGGCAGTTTTAATGCAGTGTGGCAGTTACATAATCTCCTGTCAACTTGAGTGAAGGGGTATAGTCTAGCCTGTCAATCAAGTCATAGCCAATGAAGTCTTTGTGTGGGCATGGCCTTCTCCTGAGGATTCTGGGAACTCCTGTCTTCCTCCCTGGAGGTGGGACACACACTCTCTGCTTCACCTTCCTTTTGACAAGCCACATGAAGCTACTCTGATAAAGCCAGGGCCCTAGGGCTTTAGGAGCCACCTAGAGACCCATGGTGGTGCAGAGATCACTGCACTGGATCACCAGACTTTGCACCCAATGGCCTGTGAGCTTCCTGCATTCAGCATTATTGCATGTGCTCTGTGAGTTTGAAGAAGAATATAAAGACTAGTATCAGACATGTGGGCTTATATCTGATTTACAGACTTAATTTGGACTGGACTGGGATGTTTTCTTAAGATACAATTACTCGTTGAAATAAAATTCTCTTACACAAATATGAGTGGCTCTGGATTTTTTTCTCTAGTCAACCCAGACCAATACATACAACAACCTTTATTTTATACTTCATTTTGCATAAAATTTAAATTAGGTTAGAAATTTCAGTCACCTTGATTATGTCATGCCAAAAGATTGAAGCAGATATGTTGAAGAAAATGTGTGTCCATCTAATGAACAAGGATTCCTGAAGTTAGTTCAACATTGCTTTTAGATATGGTATTCCCAATATTCCTCAAGGTAGGGAAAAGTTAGCTTTGGAGGATTTAAATAAAGTTCAGAGTTTTCAGTGTCTCAGAAATGAATAATTTTTCTAATGAAGGAATACTTGAAAAATTTTTATGGTAATGTTTCAACCTGGCTTGTGTCCACTGCTTCTAAGTGGTGTTATGTTTCAAAGATTCATAAACAATGGCTTTATAAAAGCTGAGACCAAAGGGATTTGTGTCTGTTTTATATAAACAGAATGAAGAGGAAAATCCTCCAATAAAATTCAGGGAGCTTCTACACAAAGATTGTGGAGAAGTACTTGCCTGTTGTAACTCCTGAATCTACTGTGGAGAGCAAGGGCTCCACATGACTCATCTTGGGATCATTGGCTTGAGTCACAACTTTGGAAGTTTCAGAAGTAAATTCACCTTTAGGTTCCTTGGTGGTCACCAAAACATGTTTCATTGGAGGACCAATGTTAAAATGTTAAAAGTGCAAGCAAACAAGTTTAAGTAGAGAGATTTATGAATTGGGCGGCACACTATAGTGCAGACAGAATATTAAGTATTCCAAAATTCAAGAAGAGAGTTTGGTCTTTATTGGGTGGATAAGCAAAGGGTTACTTGTTTAGATATGAGGGAGTATATGTCAAAGGTTAACAAGGGGTGTTTAGTCTAAATTTCTATGTAGTGTTATCACTTCTTTTTCCTAACCTTGTTGATCAAAGCATTCTTCTTAGATAAAACTGTTCAAATTGTCTCAACAAACACCATTTAGCAAATAAATTTATCAGAAGAGCCCAGCTTCTGATACATACTTTATGGGTTCAATAGGCAGTTGTACAGCAATAATTATTGTTTATTATAATAAGGATATAGAGAGCATGAGAGAGAGAAACAATAAGAGTTAGACTTTATTTCACTTCAGAGTAGCGTGCTCACCTCCATCCCGCTTGGTGGTCCATGTTGAGAGAGAGTAGGGGAAGGGATTACATGATGAGTGAGAGGAGCTGAGAGCGTCTGGTGCTCAGGGGCAGGAGAGAGGCAGGAGCAAGAGCGAACATTAATTTTCCCATTTATATAACCTATGGGGGACACATGAGCTCTATCGTCATTGGTCAGGACATGTAGCAAGAGGCAGGCTGTCATACGGGCTGTATGACAATGGCTTAGGGTTGCCTACATGACCAAGGTGAGAGGGATGTGATGAGGGAAGACTGCAGACTCGTGGGGTCTGTTTTGTTAGGAGTCATTGACAATGGCTCAATTCCCCCGACAGGCCTCCAGGGAAGCAAACCATCATCCTAAATTGAGTCATGCAAAAGGCCTCAGATAACTGGGAGCTTCTGGGAGAATAACTAGTTTAACTTGCACACTAAATGCTGGTAAATTAGCTTGCTTAATATTTTAGAGTATATGATGTGGAAAAGTCGCGTCTTCATCCCACATAAATTCTTTCACAAGCTAAAATCTTGACTCTTGCTCCTTTGTGTTATAAGCACTAGAACTTTTATAAGAAGCATAATTGTCTGTTCAGAGAAGCAGGAGCAGAGTTTGATAGGAAAAGTGCAGTTTGAGTCAGCTATTTTTGTCATGCCAAGTGCCTTGTTTTGGAGTTTGCTTATACAAAGCTCACTCTGTGGATACAGGGAAAATTGACTATTCAATGTTAAGCCCATGAGACTCTAGAGATCATGACCTGGTCAGGGGAGTAGCCATAACTAGACTTGTGCCTAAATCGTCCCTTACCATCTCAGTCCCTGGGAAATCCTACCTTTGGGGATAACTCCTGTTTAGCAGCGGACCTCTGGGCACCTGTTTCATCAGAAGTTTAGTCAATAATAGGGAAACTGAACTAAACTCATTAAGAAATTTTCCCAAATCAAATTAAGAACATTAGCTCTCCTCCACCTGATTCTTGCCTCGACACAGTTCATGGAGACCACTCCAGCCACATAACTCAATGTCCTTGTGTAAGTCTGGGCTGTCTAGAGAAACAAAACCAGGAAAACTCTTCTATGTGCATGAAAAAACTCTATATTAAGAAGCAACTTTACATTAAGAAGACACCCCAGCCATTCCAACTCAAACCCATAGTCCAATGCTAGCTCAAGCCCCCTTCAGGTGCAAGCTGATGTCCTGAAAGGTGAAACAGGAACAAGAAGAACACAGGCTGGAAGGTGAAGAGTTGTGTGGAACTAAGTCTTTTGGTAACAAGGCATGGCACTGACAGCTCTCAGGGTCAGACAGTCTTAATTGTACCTCAACTCAAGGTACACAGAGTCCCAGAAAGGATGAAGACAAAGGGCAAGAAAGAGGGAAAAATTCCCAGTTTCACCCTTACAAAAAATCATGTGAGGTATAATGAGGCTGTGACATGATTGACATGTTGGTTTCCACCTCCACAATTTCATGCAAATTCAATTTGGCATAAAATCTAACTGACACAACCCTGAAAACTTTTTAATCTATGAAGGCAGTGTGAACCTTGCCTTTATTCACCTACCCATTCCTGGATCTGGACCCTTCTCCAAGCAAGAAGTGTTGGGTGCCCAAAGAGTGGCATGCTATGACAGCAGTCTGAACTATTTGTGTCTGTACCAAACCCTGAGAGCCGGACCGATGGTAGAGAACAAAGGGAAACACCTTCTTTCTCCAGTTGGTATAGATGATGTCTGAGATTGAGCTATGGTAAATCCACTGCCACTTCCTAGCAGTCATGCTGGTCTCAGTCCCAGTTCAAGCGTGGGATGTAGTCCTCTTCTTGTACTTGCTGGCCACTGAACCCTGGAATCCTGGAAAGCTCCTCTGAACTACACAGTTCTAACAAAGCGATGGGCTAAGGAGGAAGGTGAAGTTCTAGGAAGTGGATTCCTAAAGAGAGTTGAGCATTGATGGAAAAAACCTACTTGAGAGAAGTCTCTGGTAGAAATGTCTGCTGTCAACCTTCCTTTGCCTAAAGAGATGAATAGGTTCTTGTGTTCCTTCCTCAGAGGCCATGACAAGCCTTACAATCAGAAAAGGTTCTGTACCTTTATTTCCAACACACAATTTTACAGAACTGTATAAAAAAGTGGACTCTGTTCTGTTTGCACTTATCTTTCTAACCACTAAACTATATGAGTGGTTCACTAAATCTTAGCGAAGACATAGAGTAATAGTGTGCTTGAGAAAGACTGAAGCATGCTTGCACATGCAAATTAGGGTTTGGACTAAACATGTCCTCAGAGCTAGACCATATAGGAAGAGAGTTCTCTTTCTTTATTATTTCATTTAAGTGTGTTAGAACAACCAACTCCTTCCTGTCTGTGTTTATAATAAAGTTTAAATAAAGAATTTTAAAAAGAATATAGCAGAGGAGAGTAACAGAATAATTTGTTATCTATATAAGATAGACAGAATAAATAGTCCTAAGGAGAAAACAATGGGACCAATAGTTCCGGGATGAGGGTGAGGGTGGGTACAGGAGGGGGGAAGGTGGGAGGAAGGAAGTTGGGTGGGAACCAACAAACCCAGGAACAAGGGGACAAGAAGCGATCTAAAATCAATGGCAAGGAAGGTGCAGAATACCTGGTGGGGTTTTATGAAGTGCAATGTAGTCGATAGGAATTACTGGAAGCCAAATGAAGGCTGAATATGATAGTGGGACAAGAACAAAGTAAAAGGAAATAGAGGTATAAATACAGGTGTATATATATGTGAACATAATTATGTATAATTATAGGGATATAGCTCTATGTACATATAATTGTGTTAAGTATTAAGGTAGCAGATGGACATTGGACCTCTACTCACATACTCCCTCAATGTAAGAACACTTTGTTCTAATCACCTGGCATTCTGTCATGCTCACCTTCCCAACATGATTGCTGAAGGCAAAATGGGTGCATAAGCAAATATGATGAAGAAAGCTGATGGTGCCTGGAAATATATAGCCTCTGGAGACTTAAATATAAAAATAAGAGGCAGGTAAACAACAAAGCCCACATTAAAGAAACACACCAACTTGTGTGACCAAAAGGTGTCGACAGGATCAGGTATCAAGCATCAGAAGACCTTCCCCCAAAACATCTCATCGATGCAAACAAAGCCCATCGGTAGACAATTGGACATCCCCTCACAGAAGGGTCACAAGGAAGGGAGGAACCAGTCAGGATACAGTATAGTACCAACGAAGCATACTACATTCCTCTAGTTGCTTCCCCAGTCTCCACTATAATGACCCCAGTTTTACATTACACATCCAGCTAGACACTGATACAGATAAGAGCTCTTAATACATGGAATGTAGGACAGATAAACTCTTAAGGTAAAATAATGGGATAACAATAATGGCAGCGGACATGTGAAGGTGCTGTTTATTTATGTATTGTGAAAAGCGATGTACAAGCCCTCAATAAAATGATTTAATTAAAAAAAATAATGGAAGTAGTGAAACCATGAGGGTAGAAGGAAGGTTGGGGGAGAAAGGGTGAATTTATCACAATGGTTAACATATAATCCTCCCTCCCTCACACCCCACCCAGGTGATGAAAAACTGACACATGGGTGAAGGGAGACAGTGGATAGTGTGACATATAGAAACAACAATAATTTATAATTTATCAAGGATTCATAAGGGAGAGAAGGTGAAGGAAAGGAGAAAAGTGGAGCTCATATCATGGACTCAAGTGGAAAGAAAATGCTTTGAAAAGGATGAGAGCAACCTACAAATGGATTGTTATAAGAGTTGTAGAACCCCCAATCAAATGATTTGAAAAAGAGGAAGAAGAGGAGGAAGAAGAAGAAGAATTTGTGCTTTTAGTAGTGTTTTTAGACAGGCTTAGAATTGATGGATATCAGTCCTTTCCTCATCTCTTTTTTTTTTTGTCTCAGTATAAATAAGAATTTTCCCTGGGGCAAAGTTTATGTGTGACTGTTGAAATTTTCTCAAAGAACGACCCAGTCAATGCTGAAGGACCTAGATTGATCAGTGCCTATGAATGAACCATCTTCAAGTGCAGCATCTCTACCTGAAAGAGCTTACCTTTGATACAGACAGATTAAGAGATTTCTACTCACACAGGCAGGATGATGACATATTGCACCCCATAAAAGCAGGAAGTAGCTACAGAAAGAGAGACCTTCATATCTGATACCATAATGAATTTTAAGTATGAAATCTCTGAGACAGGAATGTGGTAGGACATGGAAGCTAAGTGCTAATTTGGATTGAACATGGGCAGAATCCCTGCAGTATCTTGGGAACAACATTTCCCAGATAACCTTGTTACCTCTGGCAGAATTTCCCCTTCTGCTTGAATATTTAAAAGCCTATTTCCAAAAGGGCAAGCAGAGGTGATTTCTCTCTCTCCTGGAAATTCTTAATCAAATTTCTCTATTTTAATTCCCTGGCCCCCCAAAAAGCAGACCCTGGAGGTCTAGGATGTAGGTTTTCTGGCCTCTAAAATATGACTATTTGTTCAGACTTACTGACATTTTCATGGTCTTTTATTAAAAAGAAATCCTGGGGAGAAGTCAGGATGTTTGCCCAGAGCTTATGGATGACCTCAGTCCCTAACTTCCAGCGCTTAGAGGCGGGCTGGGTGAGGAGCTGAGAATTAGCAGAGGGTGGGGTGCTATAAGAGCACAGGTACTTTCCTTTGGAACCTCTGCAGGGAACCCCTGCTCCTACGTGTTCCTGTGGCAGACTCTGAGGGTCAGGAGCAATTGGGATTTTCACAGACTTTAGAATGAACTCCCGGGTTGAAAATGAATGTGCTCACCCGCATCAGCAGTAAGATATGCACTTCTGAGGAGGAAGTGACCGTATTTATATCCTGAAGCCCTCACATGGCACTGTGAGGAGGGGGTGATTGTGTTTAGGGAGCTGCCTTATTCCATTGATTCCTTCTTCATTAGACTGTGGTGTCACAGTCACACTGACTACAGATGGGAAATCTCAGCTCTGCCACTGGCCTTTTTTATTTTTAGAGTTTATTTTTTAAACAATATTAAATTTATGCAACAATTTCAAAACATTAGCGTTCTCATAGGCCTCTCACCTCCACACAAAGTTTCCCCTAAGAAAATGTTTCAGTAATGTGGTATATCCATTACTATTGCTGAACCAGTATAACAAAGTCCATAGTTTACATTCAAGTTCACACTGGGTACAACTGCAGAGGTTTTGACAAATTCATAATGTTATGGAACAACCTTAATGTATTATATGCTAAATAGTCTCACTATTCTCTGAATCTTTTCTGCTCTGTGGCAGTCATGTGCTTATGTTAATTTTATGATTAAAATGTTGGGGTGGAGTCTAGCCTGTTAATCTGGAGATAGCCATTGAGTAGCCAACGAGGTCTTTATGTGGGCATGGCTTTCTCCTGAGACTTCTGGGAAATCTCACGATATTTCCCTCATGAAGATGAGAAGCTATCTCCCCAGTTGTTGGGAGTTAGTCTGAGAGGCGATGAATCACGGAAAAGACAAAATGGCAGCGTCTGAGAAGCTGGAGGAGCCGGTGGCGAAACCACATGGCTTTGCCCTGATGGAGCCAGACCTCTGAAGCTGGAGCGCCATGCTGTTGATGGACCCTGAGCCCTGGAAGTGAGGAGCCATGGGGAGATCCCTGACAGCGCCGGCATTCTGCACCTACTGACCTGTGACTTCATGAGTCGGAAGGAGACTTTGTAGACTGATTTCAGCCACATGGGTTAATATTGGACTTAAGGCTTTGTACTGAACTGGATTGGGATGCTTTCTTAGTGTCACATTCCTTTTGTTTATAAACCCTTTCCTTATATCCATGTGCATGTCTTTGAAATTTGTTCCTCTAGCCTACCCGGACTGACACATGCTCCAACTATTAAGTCTTTTCTCCCATGAACTTCTGCAACCAATAGCTTTTAAGTAGGCTCATAGTTTTTGTTTTCCAGATATCATATTGTTAAGATCATACAATATGCTGCTTTTTTTAGACTAGCTCCTGTCACTTAGTAATATTCACTTAGTTTCCTCTGTCTTTTTGTATCTTAATAGTACATTTATTTTTAGCACTGAATAGTATTCCATTGTACAAATACAAAACATCATTTGTTTACACATTTATCTATTAATTGCTTCTAGTTATTGGCAATTGTCAATGTAATATCTATAAATATCAGTGTGCAAGTGCTTGTGTGCAAATAATTTTTCAAATTCTTTGGATAAATAAAGTGGGGTTTCTGTATCTATAGCAAATCTATGTTTAGTCTTGTTAACAGAGATGAACTCAATGTCTTAATGAGGCATCATATTCTGAACCTACTACCAGTCCATGAGTTGGGGGAGTGAATGAGCTGATGCATGTGAAGCTGCTGTGTGCATTCAGTGCTCCATGTGTAGTGTCTGACCTTTTCAAGGACAAAGCTGTCTATGTATATTTCCACTGTGCCATGAATGGAGTCCAGATGCATGACCATTAATAAGAGCAGTCTAACAGGTAAAGGAGCAAGACACATTCCTGAAAAGATTTCTGCCATTAATGTCTTAAAGAAAAGGAAAGAAGACGGGACACCAGAGAGCCAAGGATTGTGGCTTACTTGTCCTTTATTAATAACGTCATACTATTGCGCTTCCCCTATGCTTGAGTCATATCTCTGTGTAATTTTAACACTCCAGAACTACCTGCAGGTCAAGGGATTCTCATTTCCTTGGTCAAGGTTTCTTCCTGTGGAGACAATTAGTCAACATCTTTACAACCACATAAGAGTCACATGTTTTCTAATTAGCTGAGCCTCCTAGGACTGTAGTGGGGGTGGGTTTTGCTAGGAAATCCAGGTGATGGGGCAAATAAAAGTAAAGAAGGCCAAGCTCAGGTTGCTTATTATCTTTTGAGTCGTCCTTGATGACTTGATATAAAACATGCCAGGAGGAATGGGTGAGAGTAAATGTGACTTTAGGCCAGCATCAAGTAGGGAATGCCCCAGGGAAAATGGAATGTTTTCCTGAACTGTTCTTCTACATCTGTGAACTGTCCTTAATTTGCTAACTCAGTGCCTATCTTTCTGAAATCTGTCTACATAATGTAGAAACCAGAAGCGCTTGCTTGCTTCCTTTAGTTTCCACAAACTATGTTCCACAGAGTCTAAGAGTATCCACAGAAAGGGCCTCAGAGTATACCTAGAGGGAAGGGGTATGTGGATGGGAGTCGAGTTTCTCATTTTATTATTTCACTTTAAGGAGGGAGGGAGAGAGGGAGGGGGGAGAGAGAATATCTTTGATCTTTTTATAACATTGACATAGTCTGTATAAAATTTTTGTTACTTAAAGAATATTGTATTGAAAAGCACAGAACCCCACATCTCTCCGAACACCCACTGAAGATCCTATCAGCTCTCTCTCCACTTTCCATCCCTTCCCCTCATCTCAGCAAACACTGTCTTGTCCCTGGATCACCAGACTGTCTCAGCCCTTTCCTGTCCCTTTGGGATTTTCCTTAGACCAACTAGAATGAGTTTTCCAAAGTGACCATCAGGTCCTCTCACTCCTGAAGTAAAGTGTCCAGTATCTTCTTGTGACTAGGATGAATTCCATATACCTTATCAGAACCAAGAGATCACTGGCTACTCTACTTTCCCCAGCCTTCTTTGGAACAGGGACTTATGCACCTGTTCTTTCTGCCTGGTTTACCTTTAGTTTCAGCTTAAACTCTGAATCTCTAGGGAGGCCTTCCTTTCAATCTCAGTATAGTCACTGACTTTATATGTCTTCACCTATCTGTCCTTGCCCTTCTAGAACAGCTAATACTTTGATTACTGCTTGTTGGCTCTCTCTCCTGAACTTCTTCCAAGACAAGCAATTTGTGGTCTGATCTCATTCACTTGCTTCCACGGACACCACTCCTTTTACCTGTGCACTGGATTGGGGGATGTCTGTGCTCACATGGCATCTTCCATCCTCCCTCAGTCTACTGGGCATCAAGACTGAGTGTATCCCATTTCACAGGTGAGGCTATGTAACATCACAGGCTTGGGACTCAAGTGCAAGGTCAAGGATCTGAACCACTACTGTTTTGTGGGGCTATGCAGACACTTGATCAGCATAAAGTGTGGACTGTAAATTGAGCCTGGGTAATCTGAGAGATGAAGTCTACAGAAAGAACTCCATGGGACATGCAGATATAGAACAAACCACACTTCAGTTCTGGGAGGACATCCAGACAAAAACCATCACATGCCCATCCATGCCTCATTGCACAGAAAGGGAAATAGGATGAGAGGGGAGGGTTTATGACAAGGTTCACCAGACTTTATTGCACCCTGCCTGCTTATTGGGTCCAAGAAGTTCAGTTTCTAGCTGATAGAACACAGGAGTGAAATGTCCTGCCATTTAATTACATGGAGGCATTGAGAGCAGCCTGAAGCAAGCAGAATAAGGGCATGGGGGAACAATAATAACCCAAGTTCAAAATCAGTTTATAACTCCTGTGATCCTTTCACAGAACACTGCCCCTGGGGCCTCAGGCAGTTTTAAGTTTAATGAGACAATGAGAAAGTGGGAGGGCAGATGAGTACTGCCCTCACCTACAGTCCACACTTCATGGGGACAGAGCCATTAGACCACTGCCCTGGGTTTCAGTCCTTGCCAAAGGATCAGGACTGGTTTCTAGAGAAGGCGTTGAGGGATCAATGAGGGTCTGACTTAGACTTTCTCCCTATTCAATACCCACCCCTGGTTGACCCTTCCTCTCTACCACTTACTTCATATATGTGCCTAGGGCTTCATGACTGTTAGCACTGATTCCCCCTTGTCACAGAGATTGCTGGTCTGTATGTTTTGTGTCCTCAAATGTTCTTTTCTGTGAAGTGTCCTCTGATGCCCTCAGCCCCCACCCAAGTCTGCACTTTCCACTATGTGGGAAGGGATAGCCCCTGACAGCTCCTTTCTCACTTTATCTGAGAGCTCAATGTGAACTGCACATTCACTCCAGGGAAGGCATATGGATCTTCAACTCTGCCCAGGCCCGTTGCCTAACCCAGAGTCTATTCAGGGAAGAGACAGGGGCAATCTGCTGAGTGATGGAGTGCCTACAATCATGAAAAGAAACTAAGCCTCCACTATATCTCTAGCAGTCACAAACTCTATCACATTGATCCAGGTGTACTTTTAGTCCAGCCTGCAAGAAAGCACAGATGGATCAGTGCACCAACGGGCAGGAGACACAATCCCAGGCCTGTGAGCCTGCAGAATGATCTGAAAATCCTCACTGACCTTAGTAGACCACAAGTAGTATCCTAGAGTTTTGTTGTGGAACCTTACCTCCTTCACTTTAATCTTGCTCCTGCAGATTTCATGTGTGTGTGAGTGTGTGCGCCCATGCATGTGCACCCGCCAGGGCTCAAAGAATATTTCTTTTTATTTTTTTAATAAATCATTTTATTGGGGGCTCCTAAAGCTCTTTTTTTATTTTGCTTTGCTTTTGTGGGCATCACTGCCCCTTGTGGGAGAGCTGGAGAGCTTCTGGAGAGCTGCTGCTGGATTTGAACCGCTACCCTGTGGGCCACAGTCCTGCACTCAACCACTACGCCACTGGGGCTCAACCCCCTCTTTTTTTATTTTTTAGCCTCGTCTTAAAGCTCTTATAACACTTCATATATCAATTGTATTAGCACATTTGTTACCACTATCATGTCTAAAACATTTTCTTTCTATTTGAGCCCATGGTATTAGTTTCTCTTTTTCCCCCTTCCTGCCCGACCCTTGCACCCTTGTGAACCCTTGATAATTTAAAAATGATCTTTATTTTCATATTTTACACCATCTGTTTTCTCTCTTCACTCATGTTTCTGTTGTTTGTCCTCCTGGGGGTGAGGTGGGGGATGATTCATTGCAATCAGTTTCCCTTTCTCCCCCTTCTCCTTCTCCCTCTACTTTCCCCCATCTTCATGATAACCCAGCTCTCAATATTGGTCCTAAGGAGTTTATCTGTCCTGGATTCTGTGTGTTTAGAGTTCTTATCTGTAGCAGCATATATACTCCAGTGTAGCCAAATTTGTAAGATAGAACTGGGGTCATAATAATGGGGAGGAGGGAAGAAGCATTCAAGAACTAGAGAAATGTTGTGTGTTTCTTTGGTGCTATACTACACTCTGGCCAGTTTGTTCTTTCCTTGCCACCCTTCTGTGAGGGGATGCCCAATTGTCTACAGATGGGTCTTGCGTCTCCATTCCAACTCCTCCTGTTTGTATCAAAATGATTGTTTGTATTGGGTATTCTAATGTCTGATACCTAATCCTGTTGACACTTTGTGATCACATGTGTTTGTGCACTTCTTCCATGTGGACTTTGTTGCCTCCTTGCTAGATGACTGCTTGTTTGACTTCAAGACTTCAAGATCCCAGATACCATATCTTGTAATAGCTGGACACTGTCAGCTTTCTTCACCACATTAGTTTATGCACACATTTTGTCTTCAGCAAGCATGTTGGGAAGACGAGTATCACAGAATTCCAGAAAGTTCTTGCTTTGAGGGAGGGCTTGTGTGGAGACTCAATGTCCATCTGCTACCTTAATACTTAAACCTACATCCCTATATTTACGTGGATACAAGCCTATGTTTATACCTCCATAAGGGTCTTTTGCGTTCCTCTATTTATTCAATGAATACTTCAAATGAACATAATTTAAGACCCTCTAGGATGGCAACCTGCTGTTTCAATGTGATAAGTTGGAGTGCAGAATTCTTTGGGAAAGGGTTAGAAAGATGGGAACACCACTTTCAGAAATATACATATCTAGATAGATGATATGCTGAGAAACAGTAACTTCATATTTTTCTATTTTTTATGAGGGGGTTCATGATTTTAACAATACTTTTTTTACTATACCCATATGCTGCACTTTAAACTTTTTTAAGAAAAGAAATTTATGAGAAGAAAATATTTTCTCTACAAATAGAAAATGGAGGATTAGATATTTAAAATAGTGAGAGAAAGCAGTACAAACATAGGAAAAATGGGCAAGGGATTAAAAAGAATGATTCATTGAAGAGGAATCATAAATGGACAGTAGAAAAAACATATAATCAGATGCTCAATAACACTAATTTGCAGATACAAATTAAAACAGTGAAATTTCAACTCTTACTCATCAGGATGGAAAAATAATTGTTTGATAACCCCGGGAGTAAATGAAATGATGAACTGTAGGGACTCTTATACCCACCAGAAGGAGTGTTAATCAACCACTTGGCACAACTGAGTGGGAAAAGCTTGCAAATTTGCAAAGAGGATATTCTATATCCTACTTTGGTGAGTTATGATTGGAGTCTTAATATCTTTTTAGTGACCATCTAAGGGAACTGTTGAGCTAAAATTGGGAATGAAGAAAGAAGCAGCCACTATTGCTCTTAAAATGTTCCTGTGTCCAACTAATGGCCCAGATCAGACCCTAAGAACTCTCCCAGCTTAACAATGGGGGTTCAAGTATCAATACAAGCTCCCTGACCCCTTTGGATGTGTTGCATGGCATTGTCCCCTGGAGCCCTCTTGCATAGGCCACTTGTTCATATCCTGTGGATTCTCTTGTTCTGTCCCTGGAACTCAGTATTGGTGCCTTGGATTTGAAGTCAGTCTTGTTCAGAAACCTGTCTAGCAATCTCTTGACTCTGACCCCAACCATAGAAGAATGGATGGATTGCTTGCCTGTTGTGTGGTCGGATGGGTGAATAGGGACAGGGGTGAATACATGGGTAGGCAAGTGGTAGAAGAGATAGCTTACTCAATTGATTGAATTGTCATCTTATGATCCCAATCTCTCTACCTGTGTTGAAATCCTCCTGCACCTATGAGTAGAATCCCATTCGGAAATAGCTTTTCTGATTATGTTAATGAGGCCATATTCATGTAAGGTGTAGCTTCTTTAAAACTAATTTCATTTTTGTAGTTACAGAGAATATACACAACAAAAACACATATCAATTCAGGTTTGTATATGTCCAATTCGGTGACATTAACTGCACGCTTCAAGTTGTACAACCATTCTCAGCCTGCTTTTCTGAATTGTTCTCTCCTTTTTAACATAAACTCACTACCTCCTAAGGGTCCAGTCTAATCTTTTAAGTTACTTTTGTCAATTTGACCTCATATAGATAGATTTTAAAGCATCATTGTGCCAAAGGCAGGCATTCTTTTTTTAAAAAAATCATTGTATTGGGGACTCATACAACTCTTATCATGATAAATACACACATTTGTATGCAGGCAAAATTTTTACACTTGTTGCCATCATCATTATTGAAACATCTTCCTTCTACTTAGGCCCTCTCTAACAGTTCCCTATATTTCCCATCCCTTCCCACTCCCCCTCTGTGTTAGTCTGGGTAGACTAGAGGAACAAATTCAAGGACACGCATATCGATATAAGGAAAGGGTTTATATACAAAAGGAATGTGAAACTGAGAAGGCATCCCAGCCCAGTCCAGTTCAAAGTCATAAATTTGATATTAACCCATATGCCCGAAATTAGTCTATAAAGTCTCCTTCCGACTCACGAAGTCACAGGTCAGTGGGTGCAGAATTCCGGTGCTGGCAGGGGTCTCCTCATGGCTCCTTGCTTCCAGGACTCAGGATCCATCAGCAGCAGAAGCAACTCATAGCTGCAGAGGTCCCCATCTGGCTGCTCCAGTTTCAGAGGTCTGTCTCCATCAGGGCAAGGCTGTGTGTTCTCTCTGCTGGCTCCTCCAGCTTTTCGGACGCTGCCAGCTTGTCTTTTTCATGATTCATCGTCTCTGAGACTAACTCCCAACAACTGGAGAGGTAGCTTCTCATCTTCACAAGGGAAATATCGCAAGATTTCCCAGAAGTCTCAGGAGAAAGCCAAGCCCACATAGAGGCCTCATTGGCTACTCAATGGCTATCTCCAGATTAACAGGCTAGACTCCACCCCTACATTTCAATCATAAAATTAACATAAGCACATGACTGCCACAGCCTCCCTCAAGAACCCTTAATAATTTACAAATTATCATTATTTTGTCATATCGTACACTGTCTGATGTGTCCCTTCACCCACTTCCCTGTTGTCTGTACCCCAGGGAGGAGATTATATGTAGATCCCTGCCATCAGTTCCCCCTTTCTACTCTACCTTCCCTCCACCCTCCCAGTATCACCAGTCTCACCACTGGTCCTGAAGGAATCATCTGTCCTAAATTATCTGTTACTGGCTCCAGTGTACATCTCCTGGTCTGGCTGGATGTGTAAGGTAGAATTGGGACCATGATAATAGATGGGAGGAATCATTTAAGAACTTGAGGAAAGTTGCATATTTCATTGTTGCTACACAGTACCTTGACTGGCTTATCTCCTCCCTGCAACCCCTCTGCAAGGGGATGTTGTTTCACCTACTGATGGGCTTTGGATCCCCAATCTGTACTCCCCCTCATTTTTAATGATAGAATTTTTAGCTTTCTGATGCCTGATACCTGATCTCTTCAACACCTCATAGTCACACAGACTGGTGTGCTTCTTCCATGTGGGCTTTGTGGTTTCTAAGCTAGATGGCTGCATGTTTACTTTCAAGCCTTTAATACCCCAGATGCCATATCTTTTGATAGTTGGACACCATCAGCTTACTTCACCACATTTGCTTTGCACACATTTGTTGTCAGCAATCATATCAGGAAGGTGGGCACGCAATGCTATGATTTTTAGTTCTTTGAAGCCTGATAACTGATCCCTTTGACACCTCGTGGTCATACAGGCTGTGTGCTTCTTCCATGTGGGCTTTGTGGTTTCTGAGGTAGATGGCCACTTGTATACTTTCAAGCCTTTAAGACCCCAGATGCCATATGATAGCTGGACACCATCACCTTTCTTCACCACTTTTGCTTATGCACACATTTGTCTTTGGTGATAGTGTTGGAAAGGTGAGCATTATGGAATAAGGAAGACATTCTTTATAATTAAACTACTATTTGGCTTTTCGAAGAGTTCCAGCATATTTTTGGTTTAAGATTGAAAACTTTTCTTATAATTTCAAGGGTTGATACAGTTTCTGTGACTCCAGAAAGTCTGAATTACATGAAGTTTGAAATTCTATTCTGCATTTCTCCAGTTTGGGTCAGAATTATTAAAATCGTTTTTAAAACTGTAAATTGAAAGAGTATTATATTTCAGGTCATCTGCAATCAGTAGTGCAAACAAACCATTAAACCCACTTCCTATATTCTATCACATCCCTGACCACCGAGTTATCCTCTCCTTCTTAGGGACATCCATCTTCCAATTCACCCATGTCAACACTTGTCAGCCTATTAGTCCATTGCTTCACGTTCCAATCCTTGTACTCTTTCCCTTGGGGCTCCCCAATGTCTATTCCCTTTAGTGTGCTAAATATTCCATGTTCCCTTCGGTATGATAAAGGTTTTTTTCATTATAATAATGGCCTCATACAATATCTATCCTTTTGTGATAGACTAATTACTACACAAAATGTTCTCCAGAGCCATCCATATCACATGCTGTTTCATTGTTTCATTATTGTTTTTAACAATGCATAGTATTCCGTTATGTGTATGTACCACAGCTTCTTTACCCATTATTCTTCTAATGGACATATGGGATGTTTCCAACTTCTTACTATTAAGAACAATGATGCAATGTACTTGGGAGTGCTTAAGTGTGTGCTTTCTTCTGTAGGGTATATACCCAGCAGAGTTATTGCTTGTTCATATGGGATTTCTATTCCCAGTTGTTTGATATAGTACCATATCACTTTCCACAATGGTTATGCATATTTACAGACACACCAGCAGTGTATGATAGTTAAAATCTCTCTGCACCCTTTCCAGCTTTTATTGTTTTCTGTTTCTCTTGTATATTTTTAACTTGACTGTCACTGTCATTGTAAGGTGCTATTTCTTCATTACTTTGATTTGCATCTCCCAGATGGTAGTGATTGAGAAGTTTTTCAAGTGTTTGTTAGCCATTGGAATGTGATTTTCTTGGTGAACTACCTGTACATATACTTTTCTCACTTTAAAATTTTTAATTTATAGAGAAAAATTATAGTCTTAAGTAAAACAAAGACACATCATCTAGATGAGGGAGGCCATCATCACAAGGCCATAATTATGTCCAAGGATTTGCAGAGAGTTGGTGACTTAAATATGACATGGAAGGACAAAGTAAGATGCTACAAAAGTATGAATGGCACCAGATCAATACTTCAGAGTTGCAGATGCAGAATACAGAAGTGGGAATGAAGCCATAATTTGAAAACATACATTATGCTAGACAGGTGAGATCATTGGGTTGGTTCTGAGGCTCTCTGACCAAAGTAGTCAGGATATGACTCATTATCTATGTGGCCCTCAGCATCCAAAGTTTCATCAAGGGCACACATAGACAAGTCCTTGAGGTCTAGGCTGCTATAATTTAGACTGGCTAGGGGTGTGGGTGCAATCCACTTTTAAAAATAAAGTAATTTTATTGATATATAATTCACATACCATACAATTTAATGAATTGAATCTATTTTTAAAAATCATGCAATCATCACAATCAATTTAGTAACATTTTCTTAATTTTTCTTCATTGTTATTAGCTGTCCATTTCCCACAATCTTCCTTACCATAGCCCTAGTTACTGTCTCTATAGATTTACCTATCCCGGATTTTATACCAAAGAAAGAGAATCATATCCAAACCAAACAAGCAAAAACCCTTAACAACAATAACAAAATTAAACAAAAATCTCAATCCAAAAGAAGACGAAAAATAATAATAAAAATTATAGCAAATAAAAATGTGTCAAAAGAGAAAATAAATGATAAAATGTTAAAATCTAACAGAAGTATTTACATTAATTCACTTTCAGAGGCACTCTATCTGAGGACAAGGTTATTTCTATTGTTTCTAGTTTTATAATGTTGTGGTGTGATAAAATGGATCATAGAATCTTAATATCAAAATTTCCCTCATGACCCAACATGTGTTTATTTTTAAAATGATCCATATGTACTCGAAAAAAATACATACCATGTTGCTGTTGGGTAGAGTATTCTGTGTATGTCTAGCAGGTTATGTAGGTTATTTGTATTTTTAAACTCTCCTTTATTTTAGTTGAGATGTATTTTTCCTGATGATCTGTCTTTCCTTGAGACTAGAGTGTTGAATTCTCTTATTACTATAGCTGTATTATTTATTTATTTATTTCTTCAGCTCCTTTGAGGGTTTTTCATTGGGTGTATATATAACTTTATTATGATTATGTCTTCTTGTTCTATGACTCTTTTAATCATTATGTATTGTCTTTTTTGTCTTGATATTTTTACCCTAAAGCCTATTTCATTGAAATTAATATTATTATTCCTGATTTTTTATTGATTGGTATTAGATTGGTAAAGTTTTCTACATTCTTTACTTTTCAGTCTATTTTTGTCCTTGTAGCTAAAATGTGTTTCTTTGTTCCCCCAATAGTTTTACTGAGGTATATTTCACATATCATATACTTCCATTGTTCATTCATATTTAAAGAGAGATGAGTTGTATATATGAGGGGGTACCCTCCCCCCAAAAAAAGAAAAAAAATTCCACTGTGCAGAGGTTTCAACATATACAGTTTTCCCTTGAGGAGAACATTCAACAATTTTGTTTCCTGCACAGAAGAATGTCACAGAATCTGTTGTGATGTTGAACACAGCTTACAATGACAGTGCTAGGGGAAAACTCAAATATTTGTACAGGTGGTTTTCTCATATCAAAAAAGGTGAAATGTCAATTGATGACAAACCTCATTCAGGACATCCATCAACTTCCTGAGCAGGTGCAAATGTCGACTCAGAGTGCATTTGAAGTTTGTTTCATCAGGTCAGACTGCTAATCAAGCTTTTTATTTCAAGGTTCTGAAAAGATTGCATGACAGTGCATGACAAAAAAGGCCTGATTTGTGGAAAATGAGGGACTGGCTTTGCTATCATGAGAATGCACATGCTGATGCAGCCATCTCTGTTTGCCAGTTTTTTGGCAAAAAAAATATTATGTCTTTCTTGCTCCATGCACCTTCCCCACATGTCCTCACTCCAGCGACTTCTTTTTGTTTCTGCAAATAAAGAGGGACATGAAAGTACAGCAATTTGATGGCATAGAAGTGAAGAAAAATGAGGGGGTATTCTCTCAGCCATCCAAACAGATGAGTTCGAAATGAAAATGTTTCCAAGACAGGAATGGCAAATTTGACCAACGTAGCAATTGTAATGGAGAGTACTTTGAAAGTCATAGCTTTGAAAAAAAATTCCAATTTTTTGGGGGCGTATCCCCTCAAACATCACCAAAACCAGTTCTAGAATATCTCTCTTCCTGTATTCATAATTTATTGCCCATTTCACTCCAACCTCCCACTCCTTATATCTCTAATAAGCCATCACACTGATGGTCTATAAACTTGCCCATTCTGTACTTCACATGCTGCAAAACATTTTTTTAAAAACTAAGAAAAAAGAAAGCAGTAAATACATTTTTAAAAGAAAGAGAGGAAAATCTGTGATAATATTAAAATAACCCAGAGAAAATAGCCTCTTTCAAGAAGGAAGTAGAAATATTTTAAACTAGAACAAATTGAAAGTGGGTCAAGAGGGAGATCAAATGACCAGGCACCATATTATAACCCAATTTCATCTGCCCCAATCAAGTTTACAATAGTCTTTGTCTGATAGCAAGATTATTCAAGTCCTTGACTGTGATCAGAAAAGATCCACAGAGATGCTGTGGATGGATGTTAGGCTCCCGCTCTCATGCAGAGTCTTCTGGAAATTGGGTGCCCACATTTTACACTCTGACACCTCTCTTTCCTTTGCATGTGGATTTTGTTATTTATCATCCTTGGATAAGACATGTTGGTGTGCTTCTTCCATGTGGATTTGGATTTGGTTCTTCCTCACTTAGCTGATAAAGACTCCAGACTAAAGTGTGTTTCTTAAGTATATTGATGGGTCTTATTTACATTTAACTCATTAATAGTCAATGTCCTTATTGATATGTGCCAGTTCATTGCTTTCACTTGTGTGTGTGCAATCTTTTTTTGTTTTTGTTTTTTTGTTTTGATTTTTTGGGCATCACTGCCCTCTGGTGGTGGAAGTAGAAGGCCCAGCCTTTGCTCCTGTGGAGCTGCTGCTGGAATTGAACTTCCATCCCAGTGGGCCGCAGTCCCGTGCACAACTACTATGCCACCGGGGCTCAGCCTCGCGTGTGTGCAATTATTGGTTTATTTATTCCTCGTATTTTTCAGTGCTGTTTTGAATATTGTTTTCAGTGTGATGGTTTCAAGGTGTTGTCTTGTATGTTCCTGTTGGGGCTTTGTGCTGTTGCTGTTGATTCTTTCCCCAAAGTATCTAATTTAGAATATTTTGTAATGCTGTTTTTGTTTTTAAAAATTCCTTTAGTCTCTTATTTTCTGAAAATAACTATTTCCCCCCTCATATTTGAGGGATAGCTTTGCTGGATATGAAATTTTTGATTGGCAATAATTTTTCTCTTTCAGGGTTTTATATATGTCATTCCATTATCTCTTGCTTACCTGGTTTCTGTTGAGAAATCCAACCTCATTGCTATTTGCTTCCCTATTACTATGCGATTTCCCTAGCTGTTCTCAGGATACTTTCTTTGTCTTTGATATTGGAGAGTTGTAAAATGATATCTCGCATGTTTGTCTTTGGCATCTGTCCTGTGTGGGGGTTGTCTAAGGTTCTTCTCTTTTGATAGCTGGCACCATCTGCTTTCTTCACCACATTTACTATGCACCCATTTTGTCTTCAACAATTGTGTCGGGAAGATGAGCATCACAGGATGCTGGACAATTAGAGCAAAGTGTTCAACCTTAATTCTTAATATATAGATAAGAGCACATAGTTCTATTCCCCTCTCATTATATATATTTACATATGTACATGCCTGTATTTAGACCTCTATAAATGTTCTTTGCCTCCTGTTTCCTCTATTTCCTTTAACTTTTCTCTTGTCATGTTCGACCTTTATTTGCGTTTAATGCTTCCTCCATGTTACATTGCCCTTGATTAAGCCCCACTAGGCATCCTATGCTCTTCTTCACATTGATTTTATTCCCTTATTGTTCCCTTATCCCTGAGTTGGTTCCCACCCCACTCTTCTTTCCTCCCCTTTCCCCTTCTCCTGTATCCCCATGGAACCATTGGTCCAGTTCTTTTTTTTGTGTGTGTGGACATCACTGCCTCCTTGTGAGGAGTAGGAGGCCCAACCTTGCTCCTGAAGAGCTGCTGCTGGATATGAACCATCAACCCTGTGGGCCGCAGCCCCGTACACAGCCACTACACCACTGGGGTTCAGCCCCATCCGGTTCTTTACATCTCCAAAGTGTTTATCCTGCTTTTCTTATCTAGATAGACATGCAGATACATGAATAAGCACAAAAACCTGGTAAAGGCAAATAAAACAACAAAAGAAGTCAAGACCAACAAGACAATATCAACCACCACCACAACAAAAAGAAAGTCACTAACAAAAATGGAAAGGCCTATGAATAGTTCAAGGCCTGTTATGTTGGCCTTTGCGAGTGTTTTCCAGTTAAGTGTGATGGGTGCCACACGTTTTTCTCCAAAGTCTATTTTCATCACTTTTCTCCTTTTGCTGCTTTGTTGCATGCCCTTAGCATTTCACCCCAGTGTGATGGGGTGAGGTTGTGTACTATTCCTGCACTGTGTCTACGGCATTTACCCCCACAGCCCTATGGTTTAGCAAGGGACATCGTATCTCATGGTGGGACCGGTCCAATGGTCCTCTCTGCACATTGTCTGCCCAGAGTAGGGGCAGGTTGGGCCAGGGTGTCCTCCCCCTCCTTTTCCATCCCTTTTCTCCCATGTGCTCTAATCAGACGCACCTCTCTCTTCAAGTTGTAGCCCCAGTGCTGTCCTCTGAAGGGGGGTGGGAGAGTGTCCACATAGTTGGGATTGGGGAGGGCCCCCCAGACATCTATTGATTCCCTGGCAAATGCTGATATGTTGCATTCATGTCTTGGTGAATCAGATTGAAGCCTGGGCTCTCTCTCCCTCTCCTGGGGAGATATAAACAATACCCTCCCCTTGGGTGGGTTAGTGCCTTGCTTCTCCTCTACCCATGTCTTTTTTCCCTCCACCCCTTATTAGTTGGATTCCATGTGTATCCCTGCATTGGATTTAGCGCCTGCCATAGTTTCTGGACCTCATCCCAGGGATGTATATATATAGTAGCTTTCCCCCTATCCTCCATTTTTATTTGTCTGTTTGTTTTTTAAGATTATTTCAGTGGACTCATGTTGTACTTGTCCTTTTGTGCTTGGTTTACTTCACTCAGCATGATTTTCGCCAGTTCTTCCCATGCAGCAATGTGCTTCATGCGATCATCGCTGCTTTTTAGGGATGTATGGTGCTCCATTGTATGCATGCACCATAGTTTTTTAATCCAATCATTTGTTGATAGAAATTTGAGTTGCTTCCAACTCCTTGAAATTGTGAAATGTGCCACGATGAACACTGGAGCACAGATGTCTGCTGTGGTTTGATTCTTGCCTATTCTGGGTATATGCCAAGTAGGGGGATTGCTAGGTGGTATAGTAGCTTGATTTCCATTTGTTTTAGATATCACCAGATTGATTTCCATAGTGACTGTACATACCTACAGCTCCACCAGCAATGAGTGAGAGTTTCTATCTTCCCACAGCCCCTCTAGCATGTGCTACTTTCTGATTTTTTGAATTGGGCTCTCTTTGAGGGTGTTAGTTGGTATCTCATAGTTGTTTTAACTTGCATTTCTCTTAGAGTTAATGATCAGAAACATTTTCTCATCTGTTGCTTGGTCATTTGGATTTCTGCCCCTGTGAAACTTCTTTGCCCACTTCCTTAGTGAGTAGTTAATTTTTTTCTTATTGTACGCTTATTCTTCTGAATTCTATTTCTGGTAGTTCCTGTGGTTTTTCTTCAAAATGTTCTTTTGTATCAGAATACTGTTCAGGTTTTTGTGCATGTATTTCCTGTTTTCTTGCATGGACTGTGATTGCCTGCTCCTGTCATGGCATCTGGGCATGTTTTTCCTGTTTTCTTGAATGGGCAATGATTGACTACTCTTTCTATGGCATCATGATGCAACTGCTAGTGTTGAGATGACTAGAGGGTCATCACAAGAAAATGGCCAGGGACTTCCTTTCAGGACTCTTCCTAACATAGTCTTTGGGACAAAGTCTTTTTTGCTAACATATGGGAATACTAGAGCCCTCATTTCTGGATGCATAGATGACTGGGGCCTTCATTGTTGGATTTTAGAGACAGACAGAACATTCCTTGCTGAACTTCTAGTATGATTGAGATCCTCCTTGTTGTATTGAAGGGTCACTTGAGGCCTACCTTGCTGGATTTTGTATATGGCTTGGGCCTTACTTGTTTGAGGGATAGAGATGGCTGTGGTCTTTCATCCTAGGTCTCTTAGATGGCCAGGACCTTCTTTGCATGTTTGTGGAGCCAGCTGAGGTCTTCTTTTTTGGGGTGCCAGAAGGTAGCTGGGATGTCCAGGGCCTTCCTGGCTGGGTTAGAAGTATAGCCAAGGCCTTTCTTGCCAGGGGATGCTGATGGCTGAGATCTGTTTAGAATTTTTGTAGAGTGTGTTCGAACTTAACTAACTGCTTTTGATGTATAAAATAACAGATTCAGCACAGCTACAAATACAATATGGCAGCAATAGATGTTGTGTGAAGATCTTCAGAGAATACTAAGCATGTTAAAGAAGCGGAGACTGTAGACAGAGAGAGACAGCCTTTCCATTCATAGAGTTGCTTCTCTGAGTTCAGACATTCAGCCTCCTAAAATGAGGAAATAAATGTATCTGTTAAATCAACCTACTAGTACTTTTGTTACAACAGCACTAGAAAACCAAGACAGGTGTTTAGAGGCGTAGTGGAATGGATAGGTAAGTGGGCAGTGTGAATGGGAGAATATTTGGCCATGTAGGAGGGCAGATCCAAGCTTTCCTATCTGGATTAAGACACAAAGAAGTGGCAGAGTGGAATCTCATGTTCTGTGGACCCAGCATCAATGGAAGGCACAGTTCTTTGTAGTAAAGACATACTTAGATTCAAGTATATGTACTTATCCTCCCAAGCCACAGTTCTGTAGCTATTTCTTGAGGATCCCAGAGAGTGACTACAAACAAAGAATGTCAAGTTAGGGAGCTTCAACTCTGCCTCATGATTACTGTAGACATTAGCTGCAAAATAGTGAATTATTTACTTGACACTTCCAGCCATTGTCTGATAACTCCTAAAAAAAATTATTGGATGAGGCTATCTAAATAATATACTTTGATCCAAGGATTGGATTGGACAATCTTCTGATGATGCAAATAAGGGCCATGGAGCCCTTGAAAGGGATTTTTCAGTTTTGCTATTATACTAAGCATCAAGAGATCCAGTCCCATAGGCTGGAGGGATCCTTATTATTATCAAGAGCAAAATCCGGGAGTGGAACATGAAAACGTCCTATATGCGTGAACAGAGAGAGCTATAGCATCAGAAACCATGAGAAATGACTGAAGCAGGACCAGGAGCCTGTTATAAGACAACACAGTACGTTTTCAGACCTATAGATTGAGAGAGCTGAGACACTTACTGGTAGGATCATGTGCACTACGGTGCTTAACAGTGGAGCCAAAAAGCTGGAACAGCTGCCCAACAGGGCCAAGGACAATGTGCCAAGGATGAAAGGGAGAGCCTTTGGGAATGGCCAAGGAGAAGCTATTCCAATAGAAGAATTGTATCCTGAGTCATTCTTGCTACTTCTGAGTTACCCTGATCTTGAAGTGTTACTTCTCACTCCTTTCCTAAACCTCATAATTATGAACATAGACTGTAAGCTCCGTGTGGCTCCAACAATGAACTGTAGAGCCCAGCAGAGACACAGGTCTGTGAGAGAGATGCCTGATGTCAGAACTGGTGAAAAAAATAAGAGGTCTCCACCACATAGGAATCAGCTGTGGCCTGATGTTAATGATCACGATCCTCCCCATTCTTCAAACGAGGGGAGGTCTGATACATGCCAATTTTACATGAATCTACTTCACTTCAGGCTGATCTGCCATCTAGGCAGAGGCAGACAGCTGTTTAGGTATGTGCACAGATATGTGCACACATACTAGTTTACACAGAAGTACCTGTGTGCATACATGTCCATGTGTATGCATGCACATACACTCACCTATAAATCTGTACATATAAATAGTAAATAACCCAGAAAAAAAGATGTGATCAACATTTTTGTTAAACTGTTGTGCCTTTGGCCAATGTACACAGGAACGAATGAAGAAAATACTGACTCATACATAGGAGAATGACTAAAATTAAAAAGGATCACAATGTCAGATGTTGAAGAAGACACAGGATAATTGGAACTCTTGAATTTTACTACTAAGACTATAAAACATACAACCACTTTGGAGAGCAGCTTTTGACAATTTATTATAAAGTTAAAATCACAGTTACCATCTGACCATTAATGTTTACAAAGTGAATAAAAACATGTTCACACAGAGCAGTCAAACAAATATTTGTACTGCTTCCTATGTCATAGCCTTATACTAAAAGCAACTCTATCATTCACCAACAGTAAATAATAAACTGCTTGTGGTATGCTCATTCAAGGCAATAATACTAAGTGATAAAAAGAATTACCTAGCAAGAAAAAATAAGGTTTAGAATCACATGGCAACAAACAGATGTAGTGGTTCACAGAACGAGGAAGGCTGTTGATCTGTACGGGAGCAGACTGCCATGTCTTTGTCACATGGAGGGGCTGGTGGGTCTAACCTGCCAACTTTTCCCTTAGCAGCTATGTGCTTAACCTCTACAACACTTGAGCTCCTCAAAACCAGGTTCAAAAGCCACAAAGTGTGCCCTTGCCTTCACACGAAGTTCCAGAATAGGCATGCCGTGTGTGGGAAGATAAATCTGATCCGAGATTATTAGGGGCCAGGAGTTGGGGTGGTGACTGAGCACAAAGCACTATAAGGAAAATGTTTTGGGTGATATTGTATATCTTGACTGTGGTGAGGTTATTATACAGGAGCAAACATATGTTAGAAGTCATTGAGCTGTACGCTTAATATATATATATATATACATAATTATATATAAAACAGTTATATTATTGTGTGCAAATTATACCTTAACAAAATTTATTATCTAAAAGTACCAAAAGCTTGAACTATTCTTGACTTTCCTTTGCTTCCTGTATACCAGCCACCCACAGTGGACTCCTAACTATTCCCCACAGACAACCATGGCGCTGAAACCTAGTCCTCCCTTCATGACTAAGGTAAGGGAGGAATAAAGATGGGTGGCATGTGCTCAGACTCTGACAAGGTAACTCAGAGATCTCGCCTAAATCACTTACTCATTTTATCTCAAAAAGGCAAAAACTGCTGGAGCAAAGAAGTCCACTGTGGTGCCTCTTCCAGCAGCCTTGGAGCCTAGCAAGCAGGCAGTGCACAGTTCACAGGACAGTTCTTTCCTCTCTTCAGAGAGTCGCTTTCCCCCCACATGCCCCATTGTAGCGTCTGCCACTACGGTTCTTCCCCAAGTCTCAGCCCATCGGTTCTCGGTTCTCGCAGGGACGCCACCTTCACCTCCCAGGCAGAATGGAACATACTCTTGGAACAATGAGAGAATCTGGAATGAGCGGGGGTGGGGTGGGGGGGTTGGGGGGGGAGGCGGATACAAGTACTCATATTTTAACCAAGTGTGGTGTTTGTCCTGATACAAGCATGACAGGATGCACCTGACTGGGGTGAGACTGGCAGAAGAGTTGTGAGAGAAGAAATGCTTTCTTGGCTTACTTCTCTTATGCCCAAGGCCTCTTTCCTCATCTCAATTCGGAGATGAAGAGGATTAGGGGGAGAAAAAGTGCCCTTCAGTGTCAGGTCGCAGCTGTCAAAGGCCCCTCCAAGTGAACAAGCAGATAAAGCTTAAAAATCTGGAGAGAGGAGAGTGGAAACGCGGGCCAGGGCTGCCGTCACTGTGCAGGCCTGGGGCCTCTGAGAAGATCACAGAAGAAGCGGTTCAAGCGACGGCGCGTGTTGACTGGAGCGACGACTGAAGCACCAGGGGATCGGGGTCATGGTACACGCAGGGCTGACGATGGGGCACCACCCCAAGAAGCGGGCGCCCAGTGCCCGTGCCAACATCCCCCTGTCGGGGAAGAAGTGCAGAATGTACCTCCAGCAGATCTGGCTGGCGCGGAAGGAGAAGGTTATCATGGAAGGGGAAGCCCCCCTCCTCGCCCCCGCCCCCAAGCCATCCCAGACACCTGAACCAAAGCCCAAGCACCAAAGGACCAAAGCTCCCCCAGGATGTAGGCATGGAGGAGATTGAAGACTGGAGTTAAACATTCACCCCCTTCTAGAAGTTATCCACGGGATCCAAGAGGCCCAGAGTCAGTGGACTTTGGAGGAAGCACAGTCCCTTTCCACTGCCACCCCACTCCGCACCCTCTCGTCCTCTTCTAAAATGGCCTGGTGGTCCCTGGATGGATGTCTGAGGGCAGAGAAGAAGACTGGTGATGGTTTGCCAGCAGTGGGTTGTCTTTGTAATACAGCCCAGGGAACTGGCAAAAAAAAAAATGCTGGAAAGAGCTGGTCACCTGCTGTCCTTGTGTCCCGCTGTCCATGCTTGCCCTTCCTTACTATTTTGTGGCCTGGTGTCTGGAAACTCCACCTATCCTATCCTAGGGTCTGGGCCATACACCACCAAGTAGGCAGAAAGTCATTCCATTTCTAAAGAAATTGGCATCCTGGACAGAGTGAGTTGCAGGGCGCTAGCACCATGCATTGTTTCCAAGGTCTTTTGCATGTTCTGTGTTTACAGGATTGTAGGGCTCCTGCCTTCTTTGTCCTGCTAAACGCTGTACACATTTGAGTGCCAGAGCTACAGTGAGGAGTTGAGCTGAACTGCACCTCGTAGCTCCCCCCCCTCCCTCACCCCCAACCCTGTCTCTGCAAAACCAGTTACATGGACCGATCACAGAGGAATCCAGGAGACAGGGTCGAATTTGCTATCCCATCTCAGGGAAGTGCTGCAAGGTTAGTAATTCATTAAGTCACTCCTCGCTCATGTATGAGAGGTTTTACTGTTGTTAACATGCTTGCAACACATGACACCCTGGTCAAAATGTACATGAAGGGTAAACTGGTGGTATCACAAAACTACTGCCTAAACTGCACTAACACCTTGTGATCTGCCTCCATCCATCTCCCTAGCCTTGGCTTCCCTGCAACCTCCCAGAACTCTGAACTCTAGGAAATATCCCTTAGACCACTCATATTTGTTGTTCCAGTCGCACTTGTGTGTATGCAGATTTCTATCCTGGAATGTGTTTCTCTTACCCCAAGCCAACCTGAAGATCACGTTCTTCATGACACTTTCATGCAGGTTGCTCTCACAAGAAGCAGATTCTCTCTGCATTCAGTGACAGCGTACCTCCCTACTACAATTGTGAGGAGGAAAATGAACAAATGCAGGTTATTATGTTCAAGTTTGAATTTTAGTTGTAAAAGAATTATTGTTATATTTGAAAAAAAGAAGTTTTCACTGGAAAAAAAAGGTGTAAGGACAAGAAAATCAGGCCAATGACCTCAGTTCAATGCCTGGTTCTTTACAAAATCTGGTACCTGATCCACATTGTACTGCCCATATACTAGACAGAAAACCAGCCAGCATCTGAGCTGCTAATGAGGAAGGATTGACAAGAGCCCCACAAAGTAGTCTAGTGCTCCTGTATCTTGATGGTTGCCAGACACCACCTGTTGGGGGCACAAGTCTGACTACATGATGCAGTGGCATGTGGGAGTCAGACCGTGAACAGAGACATGGGGTCTGGGCTTGGCATTGATATGTAAGAGGGTAAGTAAAAATATTGCTACTAAAAACAAAACAAAGCAAAATATTGCTACTAGTGGTGGGGTGTATACATTCAGGAGTTTATTTCAAACAAAATGTATTTTAAACATGTTTCTGTGATCAGTGGATGGCTGCAGACAAGGTCTCTTAATAATGTCCTTAGGGAATCTGCTAGACCAATAAAATTCAAGACAGACTAGTCAACTGAGAAGGTTACAGCAGCATTCTATTCTTTTACAATTCAAAGGGGGTGATGATGATAGACTTGATAAAATTTTTCTTGAAAGCCACAGGACAATTACAGGTGCTTATTATGAAGAAACTTTTCAAAATTTGTAAACTGCATCGGTGAGAGATAGAAAATTGAGTTAAGGGATTTTTTTAAACTCATCCTCTTAAATCTATGTGTGGCATCTGGGCCCTTCCCCATATCCTAACCATAGTCAGAGCAAGAGCAGTACTGTGATGACCTTAAGTACACGTGCAAGGGCTGAATCAGTGTGGCCGGGTTGGCCATCAGTGCTATGACTTGGAATGGGAGAGCAGCTGCATAATGCTGGATCATACCTCTCATGCACATTTCCTAAAGTAGGTTAAATACAGGCTGACTTGTCTTCCAACCACCCAAGTGTGGAGTGTCCAATGTTTGAAAATGAACTTTGAATCCTGGGGACATAAAGTACCCAGCCTGAGCCTCGCCTAGTTGTAGATCCTGCACATGTGGATGCATAGTTAGACAAACCCAGTGCTCCTCTTCAGAGGATATCACTTCTGGTATCACTTCAGTTATCACTTCTGGAAATCTCATGAAAGCAAAAATTTTGTTCCAGGACAAGGATTGGCTTCTGGCTTTAGTTGGTGTGTTAGTCTGGGTAAACTAAAGGAACAAATTTCAAAGACACGCATATGGATATAAGGAATGGGTTTATATTCAAGAGGAACAGGACATTGAGAAAACATCCCATCCCAGACCAGTTCAAAGTCATAAATCCGATATTAACCCATCTCCCGAAATCAGTCTATAAAGTCTCCTTCTGACTCATGAAGTCACAGGTCAGTGGGTGCAGAGTCCTGGCACCAACAGGGGTTTCCCCATGGCTCCTCACTTCCAGGGCTCAGGGTCCATCAACAGCATCCCGTGGTGGCAGAAGCAACTCATCACTGGCAGAGGCCTCCATGTGGCTGCCCCAGCCTCAGAGGTCCAGCTCCATCAGGGCAAAGCCGTGTGGTCTCTCTGCCAGCTGCTCCAGCCTCCCGGACGCCGCCATCCTGTGTTGTCTGTGATTAATCGTCTCCGAGACTAACTCTCAACAACTGGGGAAGCTAGCTTCCCATCTTCACGAGGGAAATATCGCGAGATTTCCCAAAAGTCTCAGGAGAAAGTCATGCCCACATAGAGGCCTTATCGGCTACTCAAAGGCTATCTCCAGATTAACAGGCTAGACTCCACCCCTACATCTCAATCATCAAATTAACATAAGCACATGACCGCCACAGATGGACTCAGATTGCACATATGAAAAGTGAATGAGGTACTTGACCTGGTATGTCCTCAACAGGAATGGAGTCTGAGAGCCAAAGTTTATAGAGTATCTTTGACCATTCCAAGGGTTAGGCAAAGGATGTTTTGAGCATGGTCCTATTTAACCTTTACTTATTAGGTAATATCATCTTTCACATTTTCTAGCTAGAACAGTACAAGTTTACAGTTGCAAGGGAACCTGTCTTAAGTCACACAGGGCTGAATCGTTGGAGCGCTCAGCTTTACCTTCTTCAGGGAGGCTCCCTGTCATGAGCCATAAGATTCACATGTTACTTGCTAAATCTAGGTGACTTATGTGCTCCCCAGACCTGTCCTTCATTTTGGAGATATCTTTGGAATCACATTCTACTGGATGGACACCCCCTTGGCAAGGATGACTGGAATTTATCCAAAAGAAAGACAATTTTGAGAAATCTCACCCTGTATCTACTGAGCCTTGTGTTCTCATGGAGTCACGTGGCAAGGAAATTCTTCTTCCCTGGAAAACACACGAGCCCAAGCGATGAGAAACAGAAAAGGAAGTGCAGCACATCCACGTGGGACTTGTCACAGCCAATGGAAAGGCAAGTCTGGAGGCCTGTGAACATTGGCCTGTGAGGAGCAAGTGGTGACTGCTAGACGTAGTATGAGACCTGAGTTGCACCCAGACTTGTGTGCATGTAAATATACATGTGTATATGTATGTGCACACATGTAGTCTATGCTTCAATGTGTACATATAAATGTCTTCATAGGAGCAGAGACAGCAGCTGCCATGTGCACACAGTTATGAATATGTCTCTTTCTCTGAAAAACACCCTTATGAGCTAAATGAAGATATGATGTGATGACTAAATGAAGTTATTGTCTAGAATTGGATCTTAGTTTTTTTTGGGGGGGGGGGTGGGCATCACTGCCCTCAGGTGGTGGGAGTAGGAGGCCCAGTCTTTGCTCCGTGGAGCTGGAATCGAACCTTCATCCCAGTGGGTCGCAGTCCCGCGCACAACCACTACGCCACCGGGGCTCAGCCCTTAGATCTTAGTTTTTAAAGCCTATGAAGGACAACTCAAACTATTAGTGAACATTTAAATGTGGATTGAATGTTAGATAACAGCATTGTTATATTTCCTTATTTTTGATAATTATGCCATATTTATGAAAAACAATGTCCTTGTCTTGTTAATATAGGAGTCCTGGTTTCATCGTGGTTAAACATCAGACTGCTAAACACAAGGTCAGTGATTTGAAACCATAAGCTATCAAACCATAAGGCAAGGCTTTCTACTCCCATAAAGAGTTAAAAGTCAAAAAAAAAAAAAGAGTTAAAAGTCTCACTACAAACACATTTCTATGCAACCTTTGGTAAGCTAGCCATGGACTAAGCACCACAATAATCATGGAAACTGACCTGGCGGGAAGCATGGCATACTGCAGGGGCTATACCAGAAAGGCCTGCCGTTAAGGTCCGGCTGAATGAACTGAACTCTACCTTGAAGTTGCCTGCATCCTTGGACTTTGATGCCAGAGGAAGCACAGGACTGTGGAAGTGGCCAATCCAGGACTGAGAAGAGACGATTTGGGGGCCCTAGGGGAACCCCTGGCTTGGTGGATGTCCAATAGAAAGAGACTCAGAATCACCATATATTTAGTACCTCAAAGCCCACCTCTCAGTGACATGACAGACTTCAATATATTGGGCAGGGATCTACACTTGGAAGAATTGATCCAGGATGGTTCCCCCTGGACTGATTCTCAGACTTAGCGTAACCAGCCCAGTCGAATGGGAGATTGAAATGTGTAGGGCAAAAATTCATGGGTGGTGGCTCAAGGAGGAATTGTACTTGCATAAACTCCTCATACCGGCAGTGTGTGGAGGTCTGTGTCATTGGGACAATCGATAAGGTTGTCAGTGCAATTGCCTTATACACCATGGGGATGATTGACAATGTTGTACTTTTTTTGTTTTCCTGCTTTTGGGTTTGTTTTCTCCTGTTTGTTTGTTTGCTGTTTGGTTTGTTTCTGTTATTGGAATAATTGGTCTTATGGGGTTTTGATTTTATCATAATATGGCTGCCACTGTAAACTTGAGTCATGTATATCCCATGGACATGCAGATGAATTCTGTGATCCTACTTAAGTCTAACCCCATCTAAAAACAGTTAATTTGGATAACATAGTCCTGCTATATACTCATCTTCATGAAATGATTACTAAAGATAAGGGGAAAGTATCATAACTAAAATTATGTGCACCCAATTTGTAGAAGGCTATGGAGGATAGTGGGAGCCCCAAACCCATCTGCAGAATAACTAGCTAGATTAAGCCACTGGCAGACCCCTCACTAGCCACAGGCCAGGGTTGTGAACAGCCTTACTATCACACAAAGATCATGTAAATCTCGATTATACTGGACCACACTTAGTACTTGGTCAGCTGACCTCCCTATTGACCCAGCCTGAATTTGTCCTAGGTGCAAGTCTCTCTTCAGTGTCCCATGACACAAATTTCTTCCCTGTCTTTTTCAATATTGAGAAAGGTCTTTACTTTCTTACTTATTATTGATATTTTAAACTTTATACTTATGATTTTATCCTTATCACTGTTTCAATTGTTTTTATTGTTTCTCTTTGGATTTCCAGTTTATGAAGCACAGAAGGAGTAGATGCATAGAGTTAATAAATGATGCAAGGGTTTATAGGGAATATAGTTATGGGGAGTGGGAGATAGGGAGGGTGAAGTGCTTTCAAAGGTAAACAATGGAGGCAGGAGGGGGAGGAAGCACTAGAACTGATTACGATTCCATGATTCATTTTAAAGAAGATTTAACCATGGGGGGGGGGGTGTTCTGACATTGATTGTAGTAATAATTGTACAACTCTTACTGATATGATTGAGCAATTAAATTATTGAATTGTATAATATGTGAATTAGGTGCCAATAAAGATGTTTAAAGAAAAGAGTTACAGTTTCAGAAACTCCCAGGGGTCTTCTCCCCTGTGCTGGGGGGTGAGTCTGCGTTGGCACAGACTAGATGGTGGTAAGTTTGCATTTCGGTTTGTCTTGTTAACAAGTGGATAGAAGTCACGAGTATGTGACAGTGAGTTTTACACTTGGAAACTTTAGAATTGTAAACCTGATAGTTCTGAATTTTTTCAAGACAATATGTTAAAAAGGTGAAATCATCCTTCTCCTCATTAAATTGTCATTTACAGATTTTGAAAATAAAGATGGAAAAGACAGTCCACAAACTTAAAGACCATCAGGGACAAGGCCAGAACAGGCGAAAAAGAATGTCAAATAAAAGGAACTGGGGGAGGGGAAGGAGTTGGGAGGGGATTTGGGAGCCAGTGTGTGTAAGCTGGCAGAACGGAACCTTTCCCTCTTGTTCACTCACCTCACAAATACGCACACCTCCTTAATAACGGCTACTGAGGCGAGACTGACTCGCAGTGACCCAGCAGGATCAGGTAGAACTACTCTTACAGGTTTCAGAGACTGCAGATCCCTACAGGAACAGAAAACCTCTTCTTTCTCTCAGGGAGTTGCTGGGAGATTTGAACTGCTGACCTTTCAGTTAGCAGCCCAACCTGTAATCCACCACCACCCTAAGGCTACTTTTCAGAGCATATTATTTTTGTATTCCAAATCCAGGTCGTAGAACACTGTTTTTTGACTCCAATAAAGAAAAAAACAAAACCATTTTATTGGCACATAATTCACGCTTCATAATTGTAGACAGTGATATGGGAAGAAAGACAAATGGAGACCCGCTTCCTCTTTGGGTAGGGAAGATAAGTCGCCTTAAGCAATTCATCTCACCACAAACCTGTTTCCTTTTCTGTTAAATAAAAGTATTAAAAATGGTTGCCAGAGCAAAAAAATAAATAAAAAAGACAGAAAAAAAAAGAAAAGAAAAAGCAAGAAAGTGTTGGGGAGGGTGACTTCCTCCATCAGGCCTGAGGACTCTCTGTGGGAGGGAAACAGACAGGAGGCAATGCCCAGCTAGCCTTCTCTGATGTATTGATGCATCTGTTTAGACAATATTTAGTGGTCACAGGGCCTCACTCTGAAGTGTAAAGTAGAAGAAAGTCAATTGAAAATCAATTGTGGGAAAAGCAGGTCCACTTCCATGTCAGAGAGACCTCCTTGTAACCTGGGAAGTAGGTCCCTGGGGAGGCAGGAGGCCTGCTCATTCCTTTAACCCTGGAAACCCTAGGGCTTGGAGATTGTGCAGGAGTGGAGTCTTTCCTATTTCTAGACTCTGACCCCAATGAGCTGGGATCCTGAGACCCTGAAACAGAAAGAGGAACATATGTTTGATTCAGATCAGCCCCTATTAAACCAGGCTGCCTCAGAGAAATCCCACTAACCTGACCTCAATTTGCACACTAGCAAAATGGGTCAAATCTGAGGACTTTACTTATCTTACAGATTGTGATGATAGAGTGAAAAGATGGTTGGGGGCACTGAAGGGAAGAAACGGTGTCAGTTTTCCTGAGATCCCACAGCCCAGTGAGCCAACTCTTTTTTATTAGTTATTATTATTGTGATTAAGTGAGGGATGTTACATTTTAGACCACCTTCTTTGTGTTCAACATTTCAAGCCACTCACAGTTGCTTCTCTATGACTACTGTGTCCTACACTAATTTCTCTTTACACCACAACACTAATAACTCCCCTTCTAATTTCTTTTCCCCATTCTGGACCTCCATCCTCTCTTTCACCAAAATCAACATTTGTCAACCCTCTAGTCCCTTGCTGCATCTTCCCTCCTTTGTCCTTTCTAGGCAACGTCCAAGTCTTCTGCTTTGTAAGTCTTTGTCTTTTTTTTTTTCCTTAGTAATAGTTTCATACAGTGTTTTTCCTTTTGGAATTACGAACCACTCAATATAATGTGCTCCAGCTTCCACCATGTCATGAGGTGCTTCATGATTTCATTGTGCTATTTTTAGTGGTACATAATATTCCATTGTGTGTGTTCCAAAGCTTCATCTATTCTACAAATGGACACGTGGGCTGTTTGCAGCTGTTTCTGTTGTGAATCGTGTTGTGATGAACTTGGGAATACATGCATCTCTTTGTGCTATGTCTACTCCTTTAGGGTATATACCCGGCAGAGGAATTGCTGCATCATATGATACTTCCATTCTCAGTCGTTGTGATGTTATTGTTAGCCACCATCAAGTCAGTTTCAACACATAGCGACCCCACACACAATAAAATCAAACACTGCATGATCCTACCCCGGTCTCAGCTGTTCCCATGCTTAAGCCCATTGTCGCAGCCATAATATCCATTCGTCTCATTGAGGGCCTTCCTCTTTTTCACTGCCTCTTTACTTTGTCAACAGTCTTTCAATCCTTGCTGCTAATTGGTTCTCTGGACTAACTTCTTCCAAGACAGATTGGTTTGCCGTTTAACCAGTCCTTGGTACTTTCAATATTCTCCCCCAGCACCACAATTAAAATGCATTGATTCTTCTTCAGTCTTCCTTATTCACTGTCCACCTTCACATGCATATAAGAAAATTGAAAATACTATATCAGGAGCCAGGTGCTCCTCTATACACAAAGTAACAGCCTTGCTTTTCAATAATCTAAAGAGGTCTTGTGTAGCAGATTAACTTAATGCAATACATCTTTTGATTTCTTGACTGCTGCTTCCAAGAGCATTGATTGTGGACACAAGCAAAGCAAAATTTTTGACAACTTCAGTCTTTTCTCCATTTGTCATGATATTACTTATTTATTGATGCAGTTTTGATAATTTTGTTCTTCTATACATTGAGCTGTAATCCATATGGATTACTATGCATTCTGGCTATAATAATTGATCATGACCAACAAGTATTTCAAGACCTCTTCACTTTCAGAAAGCACGGCTGTACCACTGGCATCTGGCATATTGTTAATAAGCCTTCTTCAAATCCTGACATTGCATTGTTCTTCATATAATCAGCATCTCTGATGATTTCTTCAGAATCCGGAATGAATAAGTATGAGGCGAGGACACAACTCTGACCCACACCTTTCTTGATTTAAAACAGTGCAATATTACCTTGTTCTTTGTGGCCGTCATGTACTTTGGTGTCAATTTCATGATTGGGAATGTTGGGGTGGATTCTAACTTGTCAATCTGGAGACAGCCAATGAGATCTTTGTGTGGGCATGGCTTTCTCTGAGAATTCTGGGAAATCTCACGATATTTTCCCCATGGAGGAGAGAGACTATGGATTCAGTCTCTGGGAGACAAGACAAGATGGCAGCATGCTGATAGACCCCAAATTCTTGGCTATGGGAGAATTTAGCCAAACTGATGAGTACAAGGTAGCCTATTGGTTCTTTGACTAGCCCAGGCCCTGATTGCATGGAGGAGCCACACTTTCACTGGAATTAGAGCGTGTTTTACACAGAGAAGGACGCACATTTGAAAAACTAAAAACCTGACTGATCAAGGAGCCCCATCATGCCTCTTATTTATTTTGGTTTCCATATGAGTTGCCCTATTGTTTTGAGCCTGCCCCTTCAGATTTCTTCTTGTTCAAAACACGCAAAGAGCATTTCAAAGCAACATGTTTGGGATTCCTTGAGCATACCCAAACTGCCATTTTAGATGTTGTGTAAATTGAAGAACACAGGATTGTTTAGGGTAATGTTACCCGGGGTGGGGGGGGTGGGGGTGGGGGTAGGGAGACTCAGAGTTTCAAACTTTTCCATTCCTCTTGTCCTGCTAATAAGCAAGATTTTAGGTGAGGGACAAAATTTAGACAAGAGTTAAAGGAAAAAATTGAACAGCAAGAGAAACGTTACTGAAAGATACTTTTGAAAAGAAATCCAAATACCCCTTAGCTAGTCTAAAACACCTGGAAAAAATGTAGAGCTGGACTTTATTTTCTGCTAGTAGTAGACTTCCCACCACAGGCTGGCTTTCTGATGGGTCTCCTGCTATTGGTTCATCTTCTGTTGTATCCCTCCTTCTCTCGGATAGATGTATTTCGGTGCCTTGCCGTACACAGTACCAGACTTCATGCTCTTGCCTCAGATCTCAAACTCAAGAGTCTGTTCAGTCATTGTGGGGGTTGGGGTGAACATCTGATCTTTCTTACTCTAAGTATTTCATATCTCCAGTATCTTGGGTCAATTCAATTGATAAGGAGATGTATTTTGTTCACCTCCTTCACCTTCTTTTGTGCTAAAGAGCTGAAGCATGTCTCCACCTTTTCTTTTGTGTAAGATACCTGTCAGTTTCCTTACATCTATCACCTCTGCTCTTCTTTCTGGTTTCTTACTAGCTATCATTAAGGAATATGGAAATACAAATTTCATAAGTATATAGATTTAGATGAAGGATGTATTTAAAAAGCAAGTGCTTTGAGAACAATGAGGGAAACAAATGTATAAAAGTGCTTGACACAATGGATGTATATGTGGATTGTGATAAAAGTTATACAAGCCCCCAATAAAGTGATTAAAAAACATTTAAAAAACAAACACTTGAGAGGAATAGGTCCAATAATAAATGAAGAATGGATGAAAAAATAGCCCCACAAATTAAATTAAAAATCTTGTTGAGTAAATGTTTCAGTGACTTCATAACAATATTTTTTTGACTTACTCTTGTCTGTCCTCTATTTTCCCATTTGTCACCATCATTCTTTTCTAAGTCTTCACATTGACAACCACACAACCCCAATTCCCAATCTGTTCAACTAGTATTCCCTGGGGCATGCCCACACCTCTGTTTGAGCTTAAAATCCTTAAAACCATTCTGCAAGCAAAATGAAACCCAGGCCCACTATACGTGACATGATCTGGCCCTCAGCTACTGCCCAAAACCTTCTCCGCCCTTTTGTGCTCACTAACCTGCTACACTGGGGGCTTTCTTCATAACTGAGAGAGACCAGGCTCACACCAGCTATAGGGTCTTTGTATTCCCCGTCTCTGCTTGAAACATCCTCCACCTGATCTTGACATGGTTTCTTCACTTCATTGTCAGTCAAATGACCCTCCTCAGAGACACTTCTTATCCCCTCATCTAGATGGGTCTACATGTCACTCTTCAATTCATATCTGGAAAAGCTCTCCATACCTTGTCTAGTTTCATTTCCTCACCTCAGGTTCTTAGCAAACTAGAAACTCTGGCCGTCTGAGAAAACAAACTGCTCAGTGTACTGGGTTTTATGATTTTGGCAGGATCCTGAAAATTCTCAAAGAAAGCACTTAGTTTTGGTGGAGAAAAGCCCAGGTTAAAGGTAAAAGGATAGATGTTAGATTTTAATTTTGCCTGAATCACGATTGACTGGGTTTGTTGTCATTCTTCAATTGGGATCAGGGAGATTCTCCACCCACCCCCATATTTATAGGCTAAATTAGTGTCACTTAGTAACATACAGCATTGATGGGTTGGGCCAGGCAATGCTTAAGGATGTGGGAAAGGGCTTCTCAAGAACTTGATGAAGTTGGGGGACCAGCTTCCAAGTATGGGATCACACTAACAATACTTTTAAGGCCTCAAAGAAGGGAGTATGCTTAGTAATATGCACTTAATACGCCACATTGGGCCGGAGTTTTCTAAAACCCCTGGGGACCCAGGCCAAGGTCCAAAGAACACTGGGGCATTAGACCCTGCATCTTCAAGATGCACAACGTAATCTAAAAGGCCATACTAGAGGTATCTGATATGGAAACTAAAATAGGTGAGATCAACTTAAAACGCACCTGGAACCTAAAGAATTAAGACAGAAATTATATTGTGTGTGAAGACACAGAAAATAGCTATACCAAGAGAAATGGACTGTCAGTAATGGAGCAACATTTCTATTACATCAATACTTTATTGCTGTATTAAGATATGTGTTATTCTGGCAGACCTGTGTTATACATTATTCACAGACAATGCCAGTGAATATTATTATAAATTTTGTCTGACATCAACTTCCATTTTTGTGCAAATAGCATCCAGCCATGTAAGGATTTATTCTGTACAGGTGAATAATTCTGGTATTATAATATGTAGTTAACCTACACTGGTTCAATCTCTCTTTCAATGGTGCGTTAAAAATTAGTACCACGACAGTATTACCAAGGATCTTTATGCTCCAGAAAGATGATCAATAAGATTCTCTACCATTAATTAACAAGGAGATCTCTGAGGAGAGTAAGAGGCAAATAAAAAACATAGACTGAAAAACGTAGTTTGGCTTGAACTTAACCCTTACTCCAATCTAAGAGCAATAGTTCTTATGACATGGACCTGCTTGATACTTGCCTTCATCAAGGAAATATAGACGATCTGGGTGCCGTAATACAGTGTGGTGAAGAAATTAGATGGTGCCTGACTATAAGACAGGAAAGCATATGGGGTCTTAAAGGCTTGTTTCCAAAAAAGCAGCCATTGAAGGTGTTACTTAGGTCCACATGGAAGAAGCACATCAAAATCCATGACCCAAATCCAAAGAAGGAGGCAGTATCTGAGTTTGTGAAATTCAGGTTTGCAGAAGGTTATGGATGACAGTGGAAGCCCCAAGAACATTTAGAACATGTGCATGTGAAATAAGCCTCTGGTAATTTCCCTCTAATCATAACAGAGTATTGGAGAGATGACTACAGTGGATTAAAATGATAAACCTGACCTGAATGGTTAAAACCTTGTAGCTTGATCTCCCCTCTGATACACTTTGAGCTTGATCTGATTTTCAATATTTTCTATGCTTTTCTTCATATTGGGGTTTATCTCTGATGTATGTTGCCATTGTGGGTAGCCTTCTTGAATCTTCATTATGTGTTTGGCTCTTTTTTTGTATATGAAACCCAGGGCTAATAAACCTATAGAGACAGCAATGAGAATAAGGGTACTGGGGAGTATGGTGGGGGAAGTTGGGGGAGTTCGAAAGGGAGGGGGGAAGATTTACAGGCTTGGAAAAACACAAAGGCAGCTATGCACTCCCCCCCCTGTGAGTCAGAATGGACTCAAGGGCAGTGCGTTTACTGTAGTTTTCAAAGATTAATGCAGAGGATATGGGGAGGATAATGAAGGGCTAATTATAATGGGTACAAGATTAAAGAAAATATTGTAAAACTGATGGTAGGAATAGTTGTTCAACTCCATTTAATAGATTTAAGCCATTGAATTGTATTGTACATGAATTATATGTCAATAAAACTGCCTAAAAGAAGAACTTGATGAGATCTTCTACAGAATTAAGAAGAGGAGCTGGATGGGGGAATAGATAGACTTTTTTGGTTTTTTAAAGCAATTTTTGAAAGTGCTTATTAGCATTTTCAGAAACAAGAAAGGAAGATATGAGCAACTCTGAGTTGGAACCTAGTAGCTCTCATTGGACTCCAGCCAGAATCAAGAAAAACTTTAACAATAAAACACATGCACATTTGATCCAATTCTTGAAAGACATTAATTTTAATAAATTTATTGAAATATAATTTACATACATGAAAGCCACCTTTTATTTTTTAAAAAAGTATTCTTGTGTGTGTGTGTGTGTGTGGCATCACTGCCCTGGTGGGAGTAGGAAGCCCAGTCTTGATCCTGGAGAGCTGCTGCTGGATTTGAACAGTCAATCCTGTGGGCCACAGTCCTGCACACAACTGCTACGCCACCAGGGCTCAGCGAAAGCCACCTTTTCAAAGTACACAATATACTGTGTATAACTAGCAGAATTATACAACCACAGTTGTGAGCAACCCTCAAAGCTGTCCCAACTTACAATGATCGTAGTATGATAGAATGAGGCACTGCCTGGTCCTGCTCCATCCTCCCAATTGTTGCTAAGCAACTGCCTTATTTCATCTCCCTGAGAGTCTGTTTTTCACTGATTCTCTACTTCAGTAAGCATGGTATCCTTTTCCAGAGACTAGTTTCTCATAGTAACATGCCTAAAATATCTTAAATAAAGTCTGGTCCTGTTTGCTTTTAAAGAATATTATAGATATTCTTTCAAGATAGATTTTGTTTGTTTTAGCTATTTGTTGTATTTTTAAATATTCTTTGCTAACACCTTATTTCATATGCATCAATTATTTCCTGGTCTTCCTCTTAATTTTCCATCTTTGACATGCATATGAGGTGCTTGAAAATACCATGGTGTGGGTTAAGATCATGTTAGTCCTTAAAGTGACATCATTACTCTTTAACACTTTAAAAAGGCCCTTTGCAACAGTTTTCCCCATGCAACTTGTTCTTTGGTGACTTGAATGTGGTTCCCACCAGTGTTGATTGTGGATCCAAGTGATATGAATACTTGGTAATTTCAATCTTTTCTCCATTGATCATGATGATCTCTGTTGGTCCAGTTTTGAGGATTTTTGTTTTCTTTGTATTGAGTTGTAATCCGTTCAGAAAGCTATACTATTTGATCTGCATTAGCAAATGTATCAAATCCTTCTAAATTTTAGCAAGCAAGATTTTTTTCATTTACATATTCCATATTACTAATGAACCTTCTTCTAGTCTTGATACTTCTCAGATTATTTTTTAGTACTATTTAATTCAAGAACACTTTTATCACCCCAAGAAGAAGCTTTGTATCTAGTAAAATTCACTCCCTATTCTCTTTCTTCTGGCTGAGCCAACCACTCGCCTAAGTTTTTTTTTCCTATAGATTTGCCTCCTGGATACCAGTGACATAGCTTTCAGCATTACAGCAACATGCAAATCACCACAGTATGGAAAATTGATCAGGCAAATTTTTCTTCAGTCCAAAATTGATCAAACGTTGAGATTCGCTGGTGATTGGGATGTGAAAGTTAAAAACAAAGAGGAAGGATCAGTGATGGGAAAATATGGACATGGTAAAAGAAACAAAACTTGTGATCAACTTATAGAATTTGGCAGGACCACCAAATTCTTCATTGCAAATACCTTTTGCAACACATAAAAAATTAGTATAAACATAGACCTCACCAAATGTAATACACGGGAATCAAAGTGACTGTCTCTGTAGGAAGATAATCTAGAAACTCCATATCCTCGGCCAAAATGAGAGAGAGAATAAATTGTAGAATACTTCAAACTGCTCATATGCAAGTTCAGGTTTGCCTGTCAGTTGTTTTACTATCATGGCATGGGTGAGAGAAGTTGTATCACTGTTTTTTTGAAAACCATAGAGGTCACCCAAAGTGAACAGGGTACAACTGAGCTTTCAGACAAAGAACAGACAACAAAGGAGCCGCCAATTCAAGGAAGAAGCTGCTGAATATGTTATGCATAACTTTGAAGCATTGTCAAATGTTGAAACCTTAAACTAAGGAAGCAGAACATTGTCAGAATTACTGCCAGAAGATAAGTCCTTCAGGTCTCTGGATACTCAAAATGAGACTGAAGAGATGATTTTCGTGGAGGGGAATGGACCATGGTGCCATGAGACAGTTAAACCTGTGAGAGGGGAGCCCTAGAGAATCTTCATTTGCTGATGGGGCATGACTCGTGGTCAGCAGAAACAGCTACAAAAATCTAGTGATTGGAACTTAGAATATGTGAAGTATGATTTAAGTGGTCAAAAATAAAAGGGAACACTTGAAGATTGATATCCTTGGCATGGCATCCATTGTCACAACTGATCTTACTAAATCTATCATCAAGTTCACTGTCATTTGTGATAGAATTCAAATTTTTGCATCAACCATAAGAGCTATTGATGAAGAAACTGAAGAATTCTACCAATGACTTCCATATGAAGTTGATCAAACATGTGATCAAGATGCATTGATAATTATTTGCAACTCGAATGAAAAAATTGGAGACAAAGATAATGGAATATTAGTTGGAAATTGTGGTCTTGGTGATAGAAAAGAAGCTGGAGATTACATGAGAGAATTTTACAAAGCCAATGACTTCTTCATAGAAAGTACCTTTTTTCAACAACAAAAAAGGTGAGTGTATGAATGGATTCACCCAGTTGGAATACACAAAAATCAAATTGATATATCTATATTGTTGATTATATAGACAAGATGGAACAACTCAATATCAGCACCTAAATCAGACCAGTGGCAGATTGTGGAACAGACCATCAATTACTCACATGTAAGTTCAAGATAAAACTTACAAAAACTAAAACAAGTTCACAGGAGTAAAAATAGGGACCTTGAATCTATTCCACCTGAATTTCAAGAATATCTCAAGAGCAGATTTACATTGAACACTAATGACAAACGATCAATGAGCTATGGGAAGGCATTCATGAAGAAAGCTAAAGGTAATTTAAAAGGTAAGAAGAAAAAAGAATTAAAGTGGATGTAAGAAGAGACCCTGAAGAAAACTAAAGGTAATTTAAAAGGTAAGAAAAAAAGAATTAAAGTGGATGTAAGAAGAGACCCTGAAATACATTCTTAATCATAGAATAGTTAGGTAAATGAAAGAAAGAATGAAGTCAAGGAGCTAAACAGAAAATTTCAAAGGGCAACTTGAGAGGACCAAGTCAAATATCATAATATATGATGCAAAGACCTAGAATTAGAAAACTGAAAGCACACTTAGCAAATCTGAAAGTGAAAGAAGTAAAAAAATCCAAGTTTCAAGTTGTAATCTTGAAATAATCTGTAGGAAAATATTGAGTAATGCAGTAAGCATCAAGAGAAGATGGAAAGAACACACAAAATTCCTGAACCAAAAGGAACTAGTTGGCATTCCACCACTTCAGGAGATATCACATGAGTAAGAACCAATGGGTCTGAAGACAGGGTTTCAGGCTGCACTGGAAGCATTAGCCAAAAAATGGAACTGATGGAATGCCAATAGAAATACTTAAACAAGTTGAAGAAGCACTGGAAGCACTCACTGGTCTATACTAGGAAATTTGGAAGACAGCTCCTGGGTCAGTTGACTGGAAGAGATCCATATTTGAACCTATTCCAAAGAAAAGGTAACCAGGACTGAGCCCCGGTGGCGTAAGTGGTTGAGTGTGGGACTGCGGCCTGCGGACTTGGCAGTTCAAATCCAGCGGCGTCTCTCAGGAGTAGCACTGGGTAGCGCCCACGACCACTAGAGGCAGTGATGCCCCCCCAAAACAAAACAAAACAAAAAAGAAAATGTAACCAAACAGAACACTCAACACTCAAACTATAGACCAATGTCATTGGTACCCTGGACAAGTAAAATTTTTTTGAAGATCCTCCAATGATAGCAGCAGTACAGTGACAGGGAGTTGTCATAGGTTCAGGCCTGATTCAGAAGAGGACATAGAACAAGAGATATAATTGCTGATATCAGATGAATTTTGACTCAAAGCAGAGAATACCAGAAAAATAATTACGTCTGTTTCATTGCCTATGGCAAGGAATTCAACTGTGTGGACCATCATAAACTATGAATAAGTTTGACAAAAATGGAATTTCCAGAACACTTCGTTGTACTCCTGATGAATATATATATATATATATATATATGAATATATATATATGGATCTACAGGCAGTTAGTGAAAAGAACAAGGGGGTAGGCGGGAAGAACAAGGGAATGCTGCATGGCTTAAAGTCAGAAAAGGTGTGCATCAGGGTTGTATCTCCTCCCCATAATTGTTCAATCCATATGCTGTGCAAATCATCAAAGAAGATAGTAAGAATGATGCAGTATGAGGATTGATAGAAAGTTTATTAACAACCTGAGGTATGTAAATGAAACCTTCTTGCTTGCTGAAAGTAAGGAGGACTTAAAACGTGTGCTCATGAAGACCAAGGATTTCAGCTTTCAGTGTGAATTATGCTCCATGAAAAGAAGACCAAAATCCTCACAACTAGACCAGTAGGTAACATTATGATCAGTGATGAAGAGATTGAAGTTGTCAAAGATTTTGTCTTGCTTGGATCCACAATCAATGTTTATGGAAGCAGCAGTCGAGATCAAATGATGCTTTCTAGTTGGTAAATCTGCTGCACAAGCCCTCTTTAGAGTACTGAGGAGCAAGGATGCTACTTTGAGTACCAAGATACACCTGACCCATGCTGTAGCAGGTGGAAGTTGTACATTGCATAAGGAAGATTGTAGAAGAATTGATGCATTTGAATTGTGGTACTGGAGAAGAATATTGGAAGTAACTTGAACTGCTGAAAAGACGAGCCATCTGTGTTGGAAGAAATAAGGCCAGAGGACTCCTGAGAGGCAAAGAGGCCAAGACTTTACCTTATATACTTTAGATATGCTATCAGTCAAGACCAGTCCCTGCAGAAGGACATTATGTTTGGTAAAGTAGAAGGGTAGTGAAAAGAGGAAGATCTTCAATGAGATGGATTGACACAGTGGCTGCATTAATGGGCCCAGACATGGGAACAATTGTGAGATAGAACAGGACCATGCAGTGTTTCATTCTGTTGTGCATAGAATCATTATAGGATGAGGGCAGTTCATGGCACCTAATAACAATAAGTTCAGATTGAAACTGAAAATTACAACTATGTTCATTAGAGCCAAAATTTCAAAGTATATCCTACCTGAATTCCTAGGACCTCATAAGAACAGATTTGACAAAATGAACACTAATGACAGAAGACTTGACGAATAGTAGGGTGGCATCACAAACTTATCAGTGAGCAAAATATTAAATGAGTTAGTAGACATCAAAAGAAGATAGGGGGCTGAGCCCCGGTGGCGTAGTGGTTGTGCACGGGACTGCGGCCCACTGGGATGGAGGTTCAATTCCAGCAGTGGGGCTGGGCCTCCTACTCCCACCACCGGAGAGCAGTGATGCCCTGCCCCCCCTAAAAAAGAAGATAGGATACAGAGTCACTGTACTTAAGATCTAAATTAAAAAATCAGGAAAGATGTATGTCAAGATTGTATCTTTTTACTATATCTATTCAGTAGGTAGGCTGAACAAGTAATCTGAGAAACTGGACAATGTGAAGAAGACCTTGGCATCAGGATAAGAAGGAGGCTTATCAATAACTTGGGATGGGCAGTGACACAAATTTTCTTCCTAAAGTAAAGTGACCAGACGTCCCGCTTTTTTAACAACGTCCCATGGCATTTTAAAGTTAAAATAAATACATTACAAAACTATTTTTGCATTCTATGAATATAGACCAAATTTTTAATAAAGAACCTCCCTTCTCACCCCCTGATCAATGTGTCCCACTTAAAATTTGGTCACTTTATTCTAAATTGGAGAGAACTTGAAACACTGATCAAAGACTATAGCATTCAGTGTGGATTACATCTCAACATAAAGAAAACATATTTTCACAACTGGACCAATAAGCAATGTCATGATAAACAGAGAAAAGACTGAATTTTTCCAAAATTTCAGCTTGAGTTCACAACTAACATCCATGGAAGCAACAGTCAAGAAATCGAGAGATGGATTAGGCAAATATGTTACAGAAGATCTCTTTAAAGTGTCACTGAGGATGAAGTCATGCCTCATCCAAGTCATGAAATTTATTTCTTTGAAACTTTTTATTATGAAGTGGGTCAAGGTTTGCAAATTAGATCAGCTTTCCATTCAACAATTCAGACATCTCTTTTTTAAAATGAATTATTTTATTGGGGGCTCTTACAACTCTTATGACAAGCCACATATCAATTGCCATGCATTTCTTGTTTCATGTCAATGATTACAGTCTCCGTAATGCAACATCACTTATCTCACTTACCCTCTGTATTTTCTGTTACCATTTGTCCAGCTTTAAAATGCGTATACGGTGACTGAAATACCATGGCTCAAAATACCAAGATGGCAAGTCATGGTATTTCCGTCCCTTCATATTAGTATAAAAGCTGGATCTCAAAAAAGGAAGACCTAAGAAGAGTTGGTTAATATGAATTATTGTGATGGTGAAGAATATTGAATTCTTATGGGCTGCCAGAAAACAAATGAGTATCTTTCCTGGAAGAAGTAGCCCTTCTTTGTCTCAAGTTCTTTAAGAATGTTGTCAAGATGTAGCAATCCCCAGAGAAGCACATGATACTTGGTATAGTAAAGTATCAGCAAAATAAAAGTCAAAAAAGGAAACCCTCAATGAAAGAGATTGACACTGTGGCTGTGATATTAGGCTTAAACAGCAACCATTGTGAAAGTTGACCAAACAATGTTGCACTGCCTTGTACCGGTATGGAAGTGTACTGTGAGTCTGGACTAACTCTGTGGTACCCAAAACAAGATTAGTGTGTGGCTTTCATTTTTGTTGGTATGCGATATTCGTATCAGGGTAAAATTGGCCTCATAGAATATATTAGCATATGTTTGTTCCTCTTTTAGTTTATAGAAAAGTATGCAAAAGACTGGTGTTATTTGTTTTGTTTTTTCCCTTTAAACATTTTGTAGACTCTGGACAGGGCAGAACTGCCCCCTAGGGTTTCCAAGACTCTATGGGCGTAGAAATTTCAGTCTTTTTTCTGCAGAGTAGCTGGCAGTTTTGAACTGCCTACCTTGCAGTTAGGAGCCCAGCTTCTAACTCTTATGCCACAAAGGCTCCTGTTATCAAGCAATTATTCTTAGTATTAATTTATAACCCAACTTCTAAAAGGTTGGCAGTATTGTGCACTCTTTCATTTTTGATTTTGGTAATTTGGCACTTCCCCCCCTTCTTCCCTCCCTGGCCTGCTCCGTCTAGATAGAGATTTTTTTAATCTTTTAAAAGAAGCAATTTTCCCCTTATTATCACTGCTCTATTTGTATTTTGCTTATTTCTATTTTAATCTTCCTTTTTTTACCCCATGCTGTCATTGAGTTAGTTTGCTTTTCTTTTTCAAGTGCCTTAAGTGGAAGCTTATCAATTTGAGATATTTCTCCTTTTTTAATATAGGCACAGCTGTGCCTTTTTGGTACTTCTTGATCCACATCCCATAAGCTTGGTATGTTGGGTCTTCATTTTTATTTATATCAATTTTTCCTCTGCATCCCTGTGCTTTGCAGTTCGAGCCACTGGATGCCTAAGAATGCTTTGTTTAATGTCCTCTTTTTTGCAAATTTCCTAAGATTTTTTTTTGCTATTGATTTTTAATTTCAATCTATTGTGATCAGAGAAAGTACTTCCTGTGATTCCAATTTTCTATTTATTGAGGGTTATACTATGTCATATATATGGTCTATACTAGAGAGTGGCCCATATGCATGTGAAGATCATGCGCTCTCTGTTGTGATTGGGTGGATTGTTTAATTACATGTCTGCTAGATAGGTGATTTGTAGGATTTTTCAAGTTTTCTATGTTCATGTTGGTTTTGCTTCATTTTATACACTAATGGAATAATATATTCCTCTATTATTGTGGAATCTCAATTTCTCATTCAGTACTATAAGTTTTGACTTCACATATTTTGGGCTGTTTACAGTTTCATATATATTAATAATTATTATGCCCTTCTAATTGATCATTTCTTTTACCATTATAAAGGGTCTTCCTTAACCTTTAGTAATTATGATCATCTTAAAGCAAATTTTATGACATAATATATTCTTTCAGTTCTCTTTTATTCATTGTTGCATACCATATTTCTATAGATATACCTTTTAAATGTACTTTTGAGTACTTCTAGCAAATAAATATTGTTAGATTGTATTTTTGCTAAATCATTCTGAAAATCTTTAATTTTTTATTGGAGTGTCCAATCTAGTGACATTTAATGTAATTCCTGATAAAGTTTTATTTACATTTGCCATTTTTCTATTCATCTTGTATCTTATGTATCTTTATTTTTCTACTGCTGCATTGCTGTCCTTTTTATATGAAATAGATTTTTTTCAGTGTAACATTTTAGAGACCTTGTTTCTTTAATTTTTATTTTTAGCTATTTTTAAAATAAACCCATTTGGATTACAGTTAACATGATGACTAAAGCAATATAGTTCAGTTAATAACAACTTAATTTCAATATTACAGATGATTTTTATGCTAATATATGCTTGTTCCTTCCCTAACCTTTATGCCACAAACTACATCTTTATGTATTAAATCCTCCAATGCCATTTTTAAATTATTACTTTATCTAGTTGTCTTTAAATCATAGAGGGGGAACAAAAGAGGAGCACATAAAAACCAAAATGAAAGCTGTTTATATTTACCTTTGCAATTATATACAATGGTGATCTCTATTATTTTTCATGTGGATTATGTTAATGTTTCTTCATTTTAGCAAGAGTCAGAAAGTAAGAAATTTATATAAAGAGAGTGGTCCAGATAAGTCCAACTTAAGTCCCTGGGTCAGATGCTAGCTGGAGACTCCTCCAGACTCAAGATGCTGCCAGTCAGTGAAGGAGGAAGGCAAAGTGGGAATCTGGAAGATCAGAGGACGATGGATGCAGGGGTGGCTGGCAGGAACATGACGGGGCACTGATAGTTCCCAGCATCAGCAAGTCGCCTTGGCAATCAGCCTCAGAAGCCAGACACAGGACCCAGTAAGTAGAAAGGAGAAGGGGAAGAAGAAAGGCCAGTTCTGCACAGCATCTCTTCTAAATAGGTTATACCTCCAAGGAGACAATCTTAGGCTGTCAAACCTAAGGGTTTACCTTACCACCACTCAACCACCTAGGCCAGGGGTCCTCAAACTACGGCCTAGGCCACATACAGCCTGCCGAGGACATTTATTCAGCCCGCAGGGTGTTTTTGACGCCACTGCCTGTCCTGCTTAGCAGCTGACTCATCCCGGGCCTGCAATGAATTTGTTCATAGTTTTGTTTTGTTTTGTTTTTAAACTATAGTCCGACCCTCCAACGGTCTGAAGGAGAGTGAACTGGGTCCGTGTTTTAAAGGTTTGAGTACCCCTGGATGCTTTATCTTTCTTTCTTTGCCCTCTCCTCCTTGGAAGACTCCTTTAAGTCTGTTTCTTTGTTATGAAAGTCTTTCTGCCCCCTGCCCTGCCCCCCTATAACAGTGGTCTCATACAATACTTGTCATTTTGTGAGTGGCTAATTGTACTTAGCATAATGGTCTTCAGGGCCCTCCATGCCATAAATTGGTTGGTGCTTTCCTTATTATATTTTTAGGGATGCATAGTATGTGTGTATGTACAAAAGTCTTTTTATCTGTTCTTCCACTGATGGGCATTCAAGGCGCTTCCATCCTCTTGCTGTTGTGAGCAGTGCATCAAGGAACATGGGTGGGTTCTTGTGATGACTCTCACTTCTTTAGGGTATATATACTCAGTGGAGGGGTTGCTGAGTCATATGGAATCCCAGTTATTTAAGAGAACACCATAGTGCTTTTTGTACTGCTTGTACATATTTACTATCCCACTAGCACTGTTTGAAGCTAACTACAAAACAGGAAGTATGGGCTGAGCCCCGGTGGTGTAGTGGTTGTGTGCAGGACTGCGGCCCACTGGGATGGAGGTTCAAAGGCTGGGTCTCCTACTCCCACCACCAGAGGGCAGTGATGCCGCCCCCCCCCCCCAAAAAAAAAAAACAAGTATGTCTAGGTTACATGACTTCACATATGTTTTCAGCTTACCTGAAATTTACAATGATCTGATAAAAGATGTCTGGGCGACAGAGACGATTGTAATCCTCATTATGCTGGCTTGACCTTGATACTTGGGCAGTTGACCTGCTATAGACATGAGCTGAATTTGTACTGGGCGCAAATAAGGGTCTCTTACTTGTTCCCTGACTTTTTGAATGCTGATGGGGATCTTTTCCTTCTTACAGATTATTTGCATTTTTGTCTTCATACTACTATGTTTTTAGCCTTACCACCTTAGCGCAATTTTGTTTTTCTTTGCTGTCTTTTTTTTTTTTTTTTTTTTTTTACAGCTGGGAAGCACAGTAGTGAATACAAAACGAGACTAACTGATACAAGGGATTATAAGGCATGCAGGGGTGGCGGTGGGGCGGATTCATAGGACGGGAAAGGAGATTTCAGGAGTATGTAAATAATGCAGGCTGTAGGGGAAAGGAAACACTAGAAGTGATTGTGATTGCACAACTCTTGTAAAGGCAACTTAGCCATGGTGGCGGGGATGGGGGTACGGGAATATGCTCTAAGACTGATGTAGTGGTAACTGTACTATGCCCCTGGATATGACTGAATAATTGAACTATTGAATTATATAATATAAAAATTATGTGCCAATAAAACTGTTGGAAAAATAGATAAATAAAAAGGGGGGCAAAAAAAGATGCCTCTTTTTAAGACCACATATAAATCTGATCTATCCTTTACCTGAACTGTAGATTAGTCAAAGAATGAATTTGATTTTCAAACAAGCAATTTTAAAAAAGTTATATTGATGGCAAGAAACCAGACTCTTTGTTAATGCTATTTAATATAAATGTCTCCACAAAAAAGTCTTAAATGAATTAAGCTTTTAGATAGAGGAGTAAAATTTTACTATATCAAATAGATTTATCATTAATGAATTCTTGAAACATTGTGCCTATTATATATGGAATATAATAACCCTTTAAGATAAAGAAAGAATGAACAAACCTCTTGGCAAACACAGACATAGATACAACTTTTCTTTTTAAAAAGGTATGCCAATTTCCAGTTGCAACAAACATTTATTAACTCAGAAAGTTGTTTAAATATCTTAAAGTTATTTATGTACCACAAGCTATTCAGTGATTTCACAAAAAAAGATACTGCTGGAATAAAGTTTAATTATTTTAAACTTTCTCCATTATTTTATCTACATTTAGCCTTACAGAATTATTTTAAAATATCCACATCTTTATTTGGAGGAACCTAGTTATCAAGTCAATTCTGACTCATATAGCTTCATAGGATCTGGTAGAAACTGTCATCCAGTGTTTCTGAGACTCTAAAACTCAAGGCAAGTAAACTCACTGGTCTTTTTGCAAGTGGCCATGACGTTTGGACTGACATTTTGGTTAGCAGCCCAGCTCTTGATTTACTGTACCACCCGATTATTTTTTATTTATTTATTTTTCTGATTATTTCTATTTAGGCTGTTCTCAAAAACAGCCTAGAATTAACCTTGGTCATTTGCATATCTGGACTAGCTCAGGCTGAGAACAGATTTTCCTCTGAAATCTTTTTTCTTTCTTAGAAAACATTCTGTAATATTTTAAGTCATGTCACTTGTGAAGGTCTAGGTTCAAAGATTGATATACACATACAAAAATCTGACAAAGTGAATCATTTCATTGATTCTTTACACTATTAAACAATCCAATGTACAAGCACATGTGTGCTATAAAATCAACCCTGAGCTCTTTGAAAGAAAAATCTTCACATGTGTTTTAAATTTTTATATCATCTAGGTGTAAAAATCATTTGCATTTATAGAGAGAAAGAGAGTGAGAAAAATTATCAAAAATACTTTGCTTTGGAAATGCTTGGTGGAATGGCGGTTGCACATAAAGCTGTGATCTTCAAGGTCAGCAGTTCGAGACCACCAGTAGCTCCAAGGGAGACAGACTGGCCTTTCTGTCTCCATCAACAGTTACAGTCTGAGAAACTCACAGGGGGTCATTCTGCACCAGTTTGGACTCGGTGGCAGTCACACGAATTTAGTTTTGAGTTTGCTATGCCAATAAAAAATAGTATGTATCTCTAGAGTGTATTCTTTAAAGGTACTATCTATTAAAATCATAAAATAAGGGGGGGAAGGAAACTCAAGATATATTATTCTTAGCGCGATGCATGTACAATCTGTCACCCATCATGTATAGCCAACCATTAGGCAAGGCTCTCATCCCAGACAAGTGCTGTTTTTCCTGCAGGTCAAACACCTATTCTCTAACAGGCTATTCTGTCACCCACTGCCTATGTTTTCCCTCCGAAGATTTCATGTTACAATAATTTAATTCCCCAAACATCACAAGCAATCAAAAGTAGCCACACAATTCTAAACCACCGTTTCAGTTAGTTTAACCCATTTCGATTACTGGGGGTGGGTGTAAGAATAAAAGCTTTTCAAAGTGGCTAAAGGTAATGAAATACTAGTGTCTATCCCATGGTCAGAAAGGGGACATTCCATCTTCCTAGAAGCAGCGTGTCAGCAGAGAATTGCTGCCCACACCCACACTGCTCTGGGTGGGGCCATCCCAGAGGTGCAGGAAAACCCTGGCAATAACAAAGAGGACACAACACATGCATTTTCCTTGCATGCCTATCATATTGCGCAAAAGAAAATATGACATCAGAGTTCTCCGGGAAGTAGAACACCAATTTTCAGAAGAGTCTGAGTCATCCATAGCCTAGGCATCAACAGTCAAAGGTAAAAAGGACGAGAGAAATAATTCAACTTTTTCAAAGTTTTGAAAACCCAGCAAGACTTAGTAAGACTTAGTACAATTTCTGAAAGCCTCAAAACATGGGCTCATCTTTGAGGAGTTTCCAAGGGTCCATGGAAAAGTAGAGTCAAAGAGCCTCTCTCTGGTGCCGGTGTCCTCAGCCCTCCAGAGATCCTTCTGCTGACTATACCGTTTATTTTAGGCTGCTAAAGAGACCGAGATCACAAATGTAATTTAAGCGAAGCAATTATTAACATGGCAAAGGCAAGACAAAGACACGTCATTGGAATGAGGGGAGCAATTAGCCCGAGGCCATAATTGCACCCAAGAAATTGCTGAGATTCAGAGACTTAAAAAGGGCACTGGAGGGCCATTACTTGGTTTCCACGGCACTCCGTGTGACAGCGCGGCGCTTCCCAGCCCTCTCTCCTCCCTCAGAGCGACTCTGCAGGGCCATAATCCACTCGGATCCCCACACCTGCTTTTCTTTTCTTTCCTTGAAGTCACTTTTACATGGGTCCAAAGGGAGACCAAATGATAAGATATTGTATTTTAATCTAACCATATCTACCACAATGCTGTTCCATAGCAATTCTATTCACACCCTTTGTCTTACTAGTATTTCTAATCGGAACTTTCAGCTAGGCTAATTATGGTATCATTAGAATAATCAAAAGTAGTATATAGTTTTATTTTTCAGGAAGCCGACATGCTGCCTATGAAGTGAGCCATAGATCTAAAAGCAGAGTGTATTCTATGACTGGATTTTGAGCTCACTCCTTACAGTATAAACCTGAATTTAAGTGTAATTAATCATTACAATGCAGCCCAGTTCAATACTTACTGTCATGAGATGATCACTGAAGATATGGGTCCTATCACAGGCTCAGGTAAAGCATTAAGTGGTGCCTGGCTATTGGAAAGAATGTCTTTTATCTTAAAAGCTTGTCCTAAAACATCTAGTCTTCTAAGGAAGCTATCAACTAATCTTGCAGAAGTAAGCACGCCAATTTAATACAATTTTAATAAAATTTTATTTTAATAAAATGCAGAAGAGAGTGGGGATTATTTGAGTTTAAATTCTGAGCACTGGATTCACAGAAGGATACAGCTGGTAGTGGGATCCTCATATTCATTTTTAAGTCTCCATATAGATTCAGTTATCACAGTTATTTCTAATCATTGGTTATAAATGTGAAAATAGTTGTCCTAACACAGAATGTGTTTGAAAGTGAATTACCATTTATCTGGACAGTCCAGGGAAGGGCAGCCTCAAACCGAAGGACTTGCCTGTTGTTTGCTGGATGGAAATTGGAGTGTTGCAGTAGCACAGTCATGGCCATACTCTGTAAGCTTTTCTAATGTGCAGTAATGTACTTATCCCTAGCATGATCCCATCCTCCCTTCTTTAGTCCTGCCTCTAACCGTGATAAATAGATTTTCTAATAATGATTTTATGACAGTTTCCTTTGTTCTCAGTGTCTTGTTTAAGTGGCCAGGTTGCTATGAATTCTTGGACATGATTATGACCTTGTGTTCCCTCATCTGAATGGGTTGTCTTTGTCTATATAAATTTTATTTGCTTTCAGGGTCTCTTTGCCCCTAGAATATAAAATTTCTGTAAAATAATTTTTTTTTATTCAGAAAGTGTATGGGAAGTGTTTTAGGGACTGTGAAGGGAGATTTGATGGATGAGTTTCCATTTTAATCAGAAGGTTCTTCCCTGAATGCCAATACTAATATCTCTGGGAGTATTATGTGTCCTTAGACAAAAACTTATAATTTCTAGACATCTAGGACTGCCTACTGGCATTTGGGTTGTCTTATGGGATGAGCCCTGGTGGACAGGTAATTGCTTGGCAGGTCAGCTGTCATTCCCCCACCCCCATTATCAATCTGGTACTTGCTTCCTCGCAGTGTGTAAGTGATGTTCTCCAGGAGTTGACTTCAGGGCCTCCCTCTGCAGCTCTCATTCTGCACTCACCATTGCCCACCGTGAGCATTTCTACTTAACTCTCTGCTTTTTATATCCCACCAACATCTTGATATCACACCTTCTGCTCTTTCTTCTTTTAGATTTTGACTGCTTATTTGTTCGTATTTTTCTTTGTAGATTTAGAACATCTCCATTAATTGTAGTTTTGATAGGATTTAGAAAGAGAGTGAAAATAAATGTAGTATTTGGTCTTTTTCATTGGAAGGTCCATTGATCTTTCCACTGTGATCAAATATCCTATAGGAAATCTGGGGCATGTCCTTAAAGGTCCCAAGATTCTGGAGTTTAGCACTGATCCTGAGGTTCCTGACAAATGTAAACAAATCTGAAAATGGGCATAAAACGTGCTGGTCCTGAAATATCTGTCATAATTTCAGTCTCCCTAAAGTCCCAAATGGCCTCTTGCAAACAAAGGGATGCTCTGAGGATAAATTTGCTTACATGGGCAGTGACTTTTCTGTGCAGCTGAGAAATTTATAGTAGCTAAGATTTCTCAGGGGCCCAAAGAAGTTTCTATGCCCTAGTCACCAACTCACTATCATGAAGCCAGCCAACAAACTACCCCAAGCTGTGTTGGGGAGGGCAGAGTAAGGACGGCCCAAAGGACCACCCCCCCCCAATGTCCCCTGACTCTTTCATCTGATCCTGTTCTTATAGCTTCAAATGCAGACTCACTTCCCACTAGAAATATAAAAAGGATCCCAGTTCCATAGATTTCTCCAATCTCTTAGACCAAGTATGGTCAATAGCGTCTGTGGAGCTTGAAAAAAAAAGTGTTCACGGAACTCCTGAGACCTTTTGCAGCTTGGGGCACTGCAGCTGTGTGGATAACTCTCAAGGGTCATCCTTCTCATAATCAGGAAGACATTCATCTCACCGTGTCACAAACGCAGACAAACGGATTCCTGCTCCCCTCGCAGCACAACACTGTTTGTCCCTTCAGCTCTCACTGAGAGCTGTGTTCTGAGAGACCGAGTGTGTTAGGCTGGATTGTCTAAAGAAACAACAAAATGTAACACTCATACA
>PVJH01010999.1:0-35722 GCA_004026705.1 Nesogale talazaci
GGAGAGTGGGAAGCCACCTGTAGTTTTAAAAAGAAAACAGCAAGAGAGTCTTCTAGCATTTGAGAAAGCCATTCCATGGCCTGCAACCCGCAAGAGTTACGTTCTTAGACTTGCTTATTGGGCATACAAGAACCGGTTGCCATGCAGTGCCCATCTAGGAGTGATATTGCTGGCCAGTGTCTGCTCTGCTTTAGGCGATGTTGGTCATGAGTTTGTCCCCAGCTCACTTACCTGCTTTGGATAAAAATAAACTCATTCCACCAGAGCCCGAACCAACTTCCAAAACAGTGTCCCCTGGGTGGATGTTCATCATTGACAGCATCATGTTCATATCCTATGGTTGAAACACAGGACGGACGACTCAGTAGCCAATCAGTACGCCTATGTGCCAAGCTCTCTGCTCCTGATGCAACGTTGGGGATGGAGAGGGAGGGAGCGAAAGAAAAAACTGCCCTCGGTTTTTGAAGCTTACAGAATGTGTCTTTGGGTTGGTAAAATTAGATCGGTTCAAGAATCCATTCACAGAGAAGGAGGTGTTTCAAGATACTCCTGGAACTATAGACAGTAAGTCCAAGAGGAGTGCAGAGTACGAAGAGATCTGCAGACTCACCCAGTTTAAGGGCATAAGGAATTTTAATAAATAACTACAAGATAGAAATAGCTTTAAAGTAAAATAGATAAATTCCATTGCAAAATGGCCTTTTACAAGATTTCTGAAGAGGGGTAGCCTTACTTGTTCCCCTAGGCGCGGGTGGTGGGTTCGAGCTGCTGGCCTGACAGCAGCCCCACAAAGGCAGCAGGGCTCCTTTAAATGAAACGGAGGCTGAATATAGTTTGCCTATCTTGCCTGCTTTAGGCATCTGAATGAGAAAGCATCTGAGGCATGACAGAACTGGGACTTAGGAAGATAAATTTGGCCGTGAAACCAGGATGCACTCAGGTAGAGGAAAACCAGAGGCAGGAATTAACAAGTGGTTCCTTTATCTCTGCACAAAATGATGAAAATCTGTACTAGTAGTCAACAGGCATACCCATTTGCCTAACTCTACATCTGAAGAATTATCTTGCTAACTCGATAGGAAGCAGCATGGAATATATAAGCTGTTAACGAAAACGTTGCTTCCACAACTCAGCAAACTACATCTACACAGTATCTTGCTTAAAAGTTACTACTACGAGACAGGTGTCATCATTCCCATTTCAAAAATGAGCCAACTGAAAAGGCGCAGTAATTCCCCCAAGTCAGGAGTTATGTGTGAAGGAGCAGCAAATGGGAAGAATTATACTGGTAGAGGCTTTGTTTATTAAAATTGAAATGAGGCCAGGGTGGTCTTAGGAGAGTAAGACCATGTCAGTCATACTAAAGTTAAGTCTGAACTAAAATTGAAATGAGTTTCTTCTTAAAATTAGGAACATCATCATCTTCAAGATTATGTAAGCAAGCGCCCTATTCATTGGTAATACATAAAGAAATAACAAGCTGAGAAGGATGCAAACGTTCTGCGGCGTGCTTTATTGACGTTACTCTTTGATCGGCATCGTAGGATTGAGCAAGTTCTCACCAGGGCTGCGTCCAACACAGCAGCCTTTCTTAGTCTGTCTCCTTCTGGCAGCGATACGCACCTAAACCCGGTCGCATTACCTTTGGGTATGAAATGGTAGGCCCTCTTTTCATCAGTAATACATAGTCTTCCAACGCCGGTCTCCGTAGCATGAACTGCTTACCGGAAGAACTCACGAGCATCTGACCCGGGAACTTCCCCACGATCTCGCTGAACGGGACTAACCCCCAGTTACTATTTAAATGTCCGGTGTGACCCAACCTAAACAATTTCTTATATTGCACTTCTCTCTTGCCAGTCTCCGCTAAAATCAGCTCCCCAGCCCGAAAGGGGGTTTCCCGAGAAGTGGAACAAGAAGAGTCGGGAAGCTTTTGGATCTCAGGAGCCGACAGGTCTGGGGCGGGCTGGGAGCGAGCCCCGGGGCCTTGGGGTGCGGGATCGCAGGGGCGCTGGTCTCCGTTCGAGTCCTCGCGATCCCCAACGGGTGACATTTCCCGTGGCCTGAGGCTCTCCGAGGAGGAAAGACATCTAATCCCAATGGCGGGGCGCGAAGCGAGCCCTGGAGGCGACTCTGCGCGCAGAGATTTCTTTCGCACGGCCCAGTGTCCTCCGGCTCCATCCCGCCCGTCTCTAGGCCAGGACTGGCCGCAAAGGGATTGAGTTCCTCCAAAAGGTTCTGGTCCAAGGCTCCGTAGAAGCCCAACGCCCAGTCGCTTCCGAAGGTGCAGTAGCCGCAGTAACACCGAACACTCGTGCCCAACAGGCAGCATGGTCTTCAGCGCCGGCACCGTCGCAGACTAGTGACGTAACCGGGGCGGCCCTTCGCACTTCCGTCGCCGCCCGGCGTCGTGACGCAGCCCTGTGACGTAGAGCCCGGCGACTGAGGCTGCTTGCTGAACCGGGCAGAGCACGACCACCCGAGAGGGGCTCTCTAAGAAGCCACACCCTACTCCTGGCGGAAAAGGGCAGAAAGTCATTTGCCGTTTGGTCACCCCGCCTGCGGGCCCGAGGAGGACGGCGACCGGACTCTGCTGAGCGCTGCGCAAGCTGTCAGTGACCGTTGTCCTTAACTTCCGAGTCACAGCGACCCGGGGGTCCAGGTGTACCACGGAGCAAGTTGCTGCCTGGTCCTAACGCACATCCGACAGCCTTCCTTCCACTCCTGCCCCCAAGCCGTAGGGCCGAAGGGTTTCTTTCCTTCTGGAATGTCAGAAAGATAGGCTTTTGTAAATCATACACTGTGCAGGGGAATTTCTTGTTTTAATTACATTTTCTACGAACTTTTGAAACCCCTTCTTATCCCTAGATTGTGACACGGAAAACACGCCACCCCTACCAAATGTTCTGTATTAGCGGATGTGTATGCAGCACATAAAAATGCATCTATAGGGGCTGAGCCCTGGTGGTGTAGTGGTTGTGCGCGTGACTGTGGCCCACTGGGATGAAGGTTCAATTCCAGCCCCATGGAGCAAAGACTGGGCCTCCTACTCCCACCACCAGAGGGCAGAGATGCCAAAAAAAAAAAACAACCCAAAAAATGCATCTATAGATACTGACTGCAGGACCAGAATCCAGTGTTTCCCAAAATGTGCTATCCCTGGGGGCGCTGGAGTAATGGCCATGCAAAAACAAGCCAACACTGTCCTGGATCACGGACCATAGTTTTTCATTGGTTTTCATTGTCAAGGAGACACTGAGTAATTTTTCTATCAGAAAGGGGCCAGTGGGCCAAACAAGGTTGGAAACCTCTGGTAGACCTGTTCACCTTTCCTGTTCCTGTTGGAGAATCAATATAGTATTCAATTAGTAGTAGTATTGTAAATAGATTCCTACATCCTGTGTTCTAGCCTGTCTCAGTCTGGAAGTTCTGCTGAAATCTGTCCACCACGTTGACTTTGCTGGTATTTGAAATACCAACATCATAACACACAAGACCCAAGGACAACAAACAGACAAGTAGACTAGGGTTAGCTGACTGGAGTTAGGAATATGATCACCACCTGGTCACCCCAAGAGATGTGTAGGTAAAAGTACTCCAGAGGTGTTGGGCAGACAGACTGCGACTGGCTGCACCACCCACAGACCTGCGCCCTGCCAGTGCCTCTAGCACCTAACAAGTCCCCTTTGACCTGCTGTAACCACCTGCCTGATTCCTCTGTCCCCACCGCAGTAGCTCTTGTCTTGTGAACTAAGGCTCAGACAATTTTTTAAAAGTGGAATAAAGTGACAGTGTTCACTTTGATGAACTTCTTTTAGCTTAAGGAAGTAACTTACTCTCCCCCCACCCCGCCCTCAAAGCTAAATAGAAGCACCGTGCAACTGGAAAAGATGCCCACCCATACAATTGAGCCACAAGCTTCATTTCATATCAGCCATCACTAAACTGCCTACTTAAGGCTAATTCACTCTAGGGTCTGGCACCTTTCTTTCTCTTTTTCCTTTTCACTGTGAACTGGATGCAGCTTTGTAGAGTCCGTCACCAGTTCTCCATTCCGAGATGCGCACACATTGTGTTTCAGCCCACTCCCTACAGCATCCCTTCTTCCACCTCCTCCCTGTGGTTCCTGTTTCCACTCTTCCCCCTCCCTTCCTGACCCTTCGGAACAAGGTCCTTGGGTCAGTGCTTCCTTTGGGATGTCAAATGATTGCTCATTCTAAGGTGTGTGTACCTCCCCAGGGTTACAGACCTATGTATTGAAAACTGAACCTAAAGGGCGACTAAAGGTCATGCAGAGTCTTAAGGGTTCTACCAGTGTCTATCTGACCCATAAGTCTGGTCTTTTTCATGATTTTGAGTTTTCTACAGCTTTCTCCCACCCCATTCAGGACCTTCTAATGAAAACTATGTGCTTTATGTTATTTAAATGTTACAGCAACCCCAAGTTAGAAGTTAATATTTCTATTTTGCATACTGAAAAAATACGGCACTAGGTAATTAAGGGACATTAGCAAGATCCTTCAGCGGACAAGGGTTTGGAGCTGGATCGAGACACTGAAAGCCTGTAGGGACTGATGAAGCAGCATGCTGACTCTGAGGTACCAGCAGGATAACCAGGAGGTGATAGCTAGCAGATACCTGAAAATACAAGTTTTATATCCAATTAAATTTTTTTTTATTTACAAGTGACTTTTCCAGTTTTCTGTTGTATTTTTCAAAAGTGAACACCAGTGTAACCACTTTTACTTCTAAATAGACTGTTGAGCAGAGTGCGAATGCCACCACTACTTGTTTCAGAGTCCCAGATACCCAATTGACAACTCTGTTTCAGAAATGCAGCTCAAACCTAATTTAGCGACTATGTATTGGTGAGAGAAATTGCTCTTGTCTTGCAAAACCGTTCCCTGCTTCCCCAATAGGAATACCATTCCAGCATCAGACTGTCCAGCTACAACCAAGACCGAATTTTTCCTCCTTTCGACTGGATGTGGCCATTGTAAGTCCTGGTCCAGGAAATGTAAGTGCTCTGTGCGTACCTTTTAAAGGACTTCAAGAAGGAAAACAATGTTTTGAAACAGACTGTGGTGGCAATTGTACAATTCTGATCAATGTGATTGAGTTCTGGAATGGTATGATGTCTGGATTAGCGCCTAATAAAATGGTTTGATTAAAACAAACAAACAATAAAAGCAGGTTGGGGACAGTGTGGCCCTAAAGTCCTAGGACATTCGTCTTTGGTGAGCATGTCATAAAAACAAGGGCATGCGCCTCCCTTAGCATAATGCAGTTAGCACATTAATGGATCTGGACATTGGTATAATGCCATTATCTCATCTGCAGACCTGATTCAAAGCCTGTCACTTGGCCTATTAATGTCATTCATAACCAGAGTGGTCCTTCCAGTTCAGGATGCAATCCAAGAGCACACATTCCTTTGGCTGCCATGTCTCTTTTTTCTTTCATTCAGAACAAACCATTGCTCAGCCGTGCATTATTTCCCGACCTTGACATTTGTGAAGAATACAGGCCAGTTATTTATAGACAGCTCATTACTTGTTCCCTCCTGATGAGATTCGGAGCAGGGATTTTTGTGAAGAAAAGCCACAAAAGGGAGGGTTTCATTCTGACTGCACGATACTGAATTCCCCTGATGCCAGTTTGGCTCAATACATGATGCTGACGTCGATGACCTGGTGTCTCCACTATCGAGTTACCATTCCTGCCTTTGTAATTAATAAGTAATTGATGAAACGCATTGACTAAATTTGGGGGTCTGTTGGTGGTCTTCTAAGCCCTTTTTCTGTTTTCAGAGTGCTCTACTACTTTCCCTTAAAAAGCTCTTCCTGTCTTCTTTTTCAGAATCTTCAGGTTGGTACGATTGGCCTACCATAAAGCCCATCCACTCTTTCTAAGTGAGTAATTCAATGATTCTTAGTATTCTGGGCATTGTACAGCCATACTCACTATCCAACCGTGGCACACTTTGGTCACCACAAATGGTTTCCTCAAGTCCACCTACCACTTATTGTTAACCCCAGACCACCACTGCTGTTTTCGGTCTCTGTACCTTTTCTGAACATTGCGTATCAACAGGATAACACATGATGGAGCCTTGTGCTTCTGCCTTCTTCTGTTTGGTATGTTTTCAAGGTTCATCCATGCAATAGCATGCCTCAATACTTTTCTCTTATTATGGCTGAATCCACAGTATTAACTATGAATGTATCACTATATATGTACTCACTAGTTGATTGCCATTTATATTGTCTACAATTTTGACTCTATTAATAATGCACACGGCTATGAATTCCCATGTATGCATGTTCATGCGTTTGTTTTTCTTGGCTAGATACCTAGGAGCTAGACTGGTAGGAAGCTCTAAGGAGCCTGCTGGCATCGTGGTTCTGCACGGGGATGCTAATTTGAGGTTAGCAGTTGGAAAGCACCCGCCACTTCTTGGAGAAGGACTGGGCTTTGTACTCCAGTGGAGAGTTACCGTTTCAGAAACTCACAGGGGCAATTGGGATTGCTGTGAGTCAGAATTGTCTAGAGGGGAGTGAGTGGAGTTTTTCCGGAAGGAAGCTCTGATTGAGTCTTGGTGCTGTTGTGGTCAAGCCGCCAACCACAAGATCGGCAGTTCAAACCAACCAGCTGCCCCTGGGGAGAAAGATGAAGCCGTCTGCTCCTATAAAGATGTACAGTGGTAGAAACCCGATCGCAGGCTTCTCTTGAGCCATACTTGACTCGCTGGCAGTGGAGTCTGTGTGGTTTGTGAGGGATCCAGACAGGGCTGTGGGTGGAACATGCATGGCTTGCTGCTAACCAACAGGTGGATGGGTCAAATGCATCATCGTTCTGCCAGGAAAAGGGGTGGCCATTCCTCTAAAACTTCATGGCCTGGGAAACCCAGGGGGCAGTCCAGTCTAGGCTGGCCCACCGGGTTGCTTCCCTTTTAAAGAACTTCTTCATTGTTGTCCAAAGTAACCATCCTGTCTCACATGTATATAAGAGATGGAAGAAGGTTGTGTTCTCTTGAAAACACTTGCTACTATTTTTGAATGGATTGCCACCCTGGTGGTCATGCAGTGGTATCTCACTGCGATTTTGATTTTTCATTCCCCTGATGATGAATGAAGTCAAGCCTCTCTCTCTTCCTGGGCAGACTAAGTATTCATGTATCTTCCTAGAATCGAACTCCTAGGCAAGTCTTTCGCTGCTTTTAAAAATCAATTGGCTTTGTTTTCTGTGTATGTCCATCCACCGCCGGCATTTAAAAGACCATTCTTTCTCTCATTGAATTGCCTTGGTACCTTTGTCTCAATCAATTGGATGTAAATGCCAGGGTTCATTTCTGGACTCTTGATTTTGTCCCATTGCCATGCCTGCACTATTACCACCCTGTCTTGATTACTTGGTGATGTTTGAGTGTGAGATTTGAAAGTGGGTAGTGTAACTCCATCAACTTTACCTTTTTTAATGAGTTTCACTACTTTAGGTCTGTTGCATTTCTATATAAATTCTTGGATCAGCTTGGCAATTTCTATGACAAGGCCTGTTGTTGCTTTGCTGGGAATCCATTGAAATCACCACTCACCGGGGGTAGAGGGTGGATTGCTATCTCTACAATACTGAATATAGCAATCCATGAACATGGAGTGCCTTTCCACTCATTTACCCTTCTAAAATGTGTCTCTACAGTGGTTTGTATTTTTCAGAGTACATGTCTTTCACTTTTTAAAACCTTTAACAGTTTTATTGACATATTAACATATTATATAATGGTTGAAGCATAATAAAGAGTTGTGCAAGCAGCGCCACTGTTCATTTGGGAACATTTTCTTCAGTCTTGTATGCATTATTATTGGCTTCCCATTTCTCCCCCAAACTCCCCTGCCCTGCCCTTGGGAAACTACTCATCCCTTTATTGAATTTACAGACTCTCCTCTCCTGGGTTTTATATAAAGAAAAACATGAAATGGAAAACCCAGACAAGAAATCATCAGCATACAGACAACTTATCTTTGATAAGGGCGCCCAAAATACCAAATGGGAAACGGATGCCCTCTTCAACAAGTGGTGCTGAAAAAAAATAGATATCTACCTGCAGAAAAATGAAGTAAGACCCTGACCTCACTCCATGCACAAGAATAAACTCAAGGTGGATCACAGACCTTGAGGTAAAACCCCAAACTATTAGGGCCATTAATGAGGGAAAAGGGACAAACTTGAGAACTTTGGTGCAGGGATTACATAGGCTATCAGAAATAGGGAAGGACACAAACACAGAGAAACCACAAATTGACAAATGGGATATACTGAAAATAAAATTCTTGTGTACATGAAAAGATTTTGCCTAGAGCAGTGGGTCTCAACCTTCCTAATGCCACAATCCTTTAACACAGTTCCTCAAGTTGTGGGGACCACCCCCCCCCCCCGCACCATAGAATTATTTTCATTACTATTTCATCACTGTAATTTTGCTACTGTTATGAATCTGGTGACCCCTGTGAACGGATTATTTGATCCCCAAAGAGGTCACAACCCACAGGTTGAGAACCAATGGCCTAGAGAGTAAGAGCACCCATAGACTGGGAAAACATCTTTAGCAATCAGACAAAGACCTTACTAGTAAAATATATAGTACTCAGTTATCCTACAATTAGAAAAAAGTAATAGCCTATTTAGGAGGTGGGCAAATGACCTGAACAGAAGTTCCACAAAGGCAGAGATCTGAATGGCCAATAAGCATGAGAACATGTTCCCAATCATTAGCCATAAAAGAGTAACAAGACTGGCAACAAATAAAAATGGTCAAAATGGGATTTATCTTGATACAAACCAGCTTAAGATCTAGAAATCAGCAGATGCAATAAACTATATTAACTATATTAATAGACTCAAGGATAAAAATGTGATCATCACTGAGATGGACTGACCCAGCAGCTGCAACAAGAGGCTTGAGCGTGGCAATTGTGGGTGTGGCACAAGACCAGGCTGTGTCTCCTGATGGGCAGCTGGGAGCTCTAGTCCACAGCCCACGCAATAGCACTGGACAATAATTTCAGTCAGTGCAGCCATGTCATTACAGTAAGAACAGTGCAGTTGTCACTGTTTCTTCCTTCTTGAACTCTGGGATGTAAAATTGAATATCTTGGGCTGAGCCCCGGTGGCGTAGTGGTTGTGCGCGGGACTGCGGCCCACTGGGATGGAGGTTCAATTCCGGCTCCCAGGAGCAAAGGCTGGGCCTCCTACTCCCACCACCTGAGGGCAGTGATGCCTAAAATTAAAAAAATTAAAAAAATTAAAAAAAAATTGAATATCTTACCTTTTGTTCTTTTTTTATAAGAAAAAAAATTCCTTTCAGTTTAAACTACTGTCTGTTGGGGTTTCTCAAATGTAGCTGAACCTGATTCTGCTCATTCTTTTGTGTTGTTTCAGTCGGTGGTCCCAGTGATCATTGTAGTCAATCAGGAATGACCCTATTTATTACCGAACACTTGATGCTACTTTCACCCAGACACACACACACACACACACACACACACACACACCACGCACAATCATCAGATTCTGTTTTATCTCTTATGTCAGTCTCAATTATATTTTTCTCATTTCCACTTGCCTCTTTATCACCTGGGTTTTTGTCTAAGCTCCTATCTCTAGGACCAGAACTGACCGGGCTCCTTTTCCTTGGGTTTTCATTCTCCAGGTTATTCCCTTGATAGGCTTTTGTGAATCTTAGATCCAATCATGCCACTTCTCTACTTAAAGTGCATCACAACATTGGTGACCCCAAGAGGAGAGACTCTGTGCCGTTGTGTGTGTGTGTGTGTGTGTGTGTGTGTGAGAGAGAGAGAGAGACAAGACAGTCATGGCCTGAGTCTTGTGGACCTCTGGCATCACCTCTCATCATTGTCTTAGACGCACCCTGCAGACCCTGACCTCCTTCTGGCTTCCTGTCATGAAGATGCTTGCTCTGGGCTCTGCCATTCACTGTCCTCTCCTACCAATAAAGTCACCTGCCTCTTTCTCTGCCCCTGATGGCAGCCCATCATTCAACTAGCCATTTATCTTAGTTGATTCCTTTTCATTGTAAAGATTCAGCGGAGGCATCACAGGTTTTGATTCAAATGACATCGTTAATCCTTTTTTTTTTTGTGTGGCATCACTGCCCTGGTGGGAGTAGGAAGCCCAGCCTTGCTGCTGGAGAGCGGCTGCTGGATTTGAACCACCAACCCTGTAGGCCTCAGTCCCACACACAACCACTATGCCACCAGGGCTCAGCCCCGTGAATCCTTTTTATTATTATTATTATTAAATACTTTTATTGGGGGATCTTACATCTTTTATCACAATCCATACATTCATCCAGTGTGTCAAGCACATTTGCACATATATTGCCATAATTTTCAAAGCATTCTCTTCCCACTCGAGTCCCTGATATCAGCTCCCCATTTATTCCCCCTCCATCCCTCATGAAACCTTGATGAGTCATAGATTGTTATTTTCATGTCTTACATCATCCTCTGTCCCCCCTCACAAACTTTTCCATTGTTCATCCCCCTGGGAGGGAATTATAGGTAGATCCTTGTGATCAATTCGCCCTTTCCCCAAAAACCCTCTCTTAATCCTTCTGGTATCTCTATTCTCATTGTTGGTCCTGAGGGATTTATCTATCCTGGATTTCCTGTGTTTCAGGCTCTTGTCTGTTGTAGTGTGCATGTTCTGGTCCAATCCAATTTGTAAGGTAAAATTGAGGTCACGATAGTGAGGGGAAGGAAACTCCGAAGAACTAGAGGAAAGTTGTGTGTTTCATTGGTGCTAAACTACACTGGCTCATCTCTTCCCTGTGACTCTTCTGTGAGAGGATATCTAGTTGTCTACTGATGGGCTTTGGGTCTCCACTTCATGCTGCCCGCCCTCTCCCCATTCGTATTGGGTATGATTTTGTTCTGGGTCTTAGATGCCTGATACCTGATCCCACCAACACCTCATGACACACCTCAGTCTGGTGTACTTCTTCCATATGGGGTTTGTTGCTTCTCAGCTAGATGGCCACTTGTTTATATTCAAGCTCTTAAGATCCCAGACACTGTATCTTTTGATAGCCGGACACCATCAGTTTTCTTCACCACATTTGCTTATACGCCCATTTTGTCTTCAGCGATCATGTCAGGAAGATGAGCCTCACAGAATGCTGGGCTATTAGAACAAAGTGTTCTTGTGTTGAGGGAGTACTTGAGGTTCAGTGACCATGTGCAACCTTAATTCTTAACATATAGATATGAGTACATAGTTCTATTTCCCTCTGTTTATATACATTTGCATATGTGCATGCCTGCATTTAAAGCTCTATAAATGACCTTTGTCTCCTGGTTCATTCTTCTATTTCCTTTTACTTTCCTCTTGTCCCTCCATCTTGTTCGGCCTTCATCTGAGTGACATTGCCCTTGATTAAACTCCACTAAGCATCCTATGCCCTGTCTCCATTGATTTAGTTCACTTGTGCTCCCTTGTCCCTGGGTTGGTTTCCCCCCTCTCTCCCCTATCCTTTCTCCCACCTCCATTTCCCCCATATCCCCCGGAATCATTGGTCCTATTCTTTTCACCTTTGGATTATTTGTCTTGCCTATTTTATCTAGATAGACACACATATACATTAATAAGCACAAAAACTAGGCAAAGCCAAAGAAAGCAACAAAGAAAGTCAAAACCACAAAACAATAACAACAACAATCAGAAAGGAAGCCACTGACAAAAATGGAAAAACCTGGGCTGAGCCCCGGTGGTGTAGTGGTTGTGCGCGGGATTGCGGCTGGGCATGTCTTGTGGTGGGGCTGGCGCTAGGGTCCTATCTCTGCATTGTCTGCTCTGAGCAGGAATATCATCCTCCAGGTTTGGTTGGCCAAGATGTCCTCCCCTTCCTTCTCCACCCCTTTTCATTTCTCTCTTGTGCTCTAATCAGCTGTATTACAATAAAATATTAGCAAGCCAAATCCAGCAACAAATAAAAGGGATAAATATATTTAAGTTGGGATTTATCTTATGGATACAAGGCCATTTTTGGTAAATGCACCAATTGTATTACTAGATTAAATGATAAAAACGTGATCATCTCATAGGTGCAGAAAAGAATTTGGCAAAATCCAACATCCATTCAGGACCAAATATGAAATCTCTACCAAAAATCCCCAACGAAATACCTTGAAGGAGGCATCCTCAAGCTTATAAAGGAAATATACTACAAAAAGTCTTTGCAATATCATATTTAATGATAAAATATTGAATGTTTTCAGTGTCAGGTTGGGAAAAATGGAAGGTTATACATGCTCAGCATTTGTATATTTTATTGGGGGGGGTTCTAGCTAGTTCTATAATGTAAAATATCAATAATAATAATAAAGACATTCAAACTGCAAGCCTGGAGGATGATTCCTGCTCAGAGCAGACCATGCACAGAGAGGACCATAGGGCCAGCCCCACCTCGAGACATAGTCCTCACTAAACCGTAATGTTGCGAGGGGCAAAACTGGAGAAACAGTGTGGGAATTGTGCCCAATCTGGCCCCATCACACTGGGGCAAAACACTCAAGGTATTATGCAACAGCGGCAAGAGGAGCAAAGTGATGAAATAGTAATAATAATAAAGACATTCAAACCGGAAGGAGTAAAATATCTTTCTTTGCAGATGACATGTAGAAAAATCTCTAGGAAAAGTCTGAAATTTGTATAGAATGTTTGGAAATGGATTGTGATAGCAATTGTACAATTCTACATGACATGATTGAAATATGGAATGAAATATGTATTCTAAAAAAAAGGCTAACCTAGTCAATGAATTTAGCAAGATCACAGGACACAAGATCGTGTATAAAAATTGATTTTATGTCTATAAACCAACTAATAAAATCTGAAAATTAAATTAAGAAAATAATTTCCTTTATAATAACATCAGAAGAAAGAAATACTTGAGAAAAGTTTAACAAAAGAATTGCAAGATCATGGATTTTGCCTATGTAAAATCCCCTTTCACCATTGACCAGGATATGAATAGACTTGCTTTCACACAGTAGATTAACCCACTAGAGAGTAGGTTAATGCAGATGTAGTTAAATTAAACTTTAATCTCTTTTTTTAGTTTTTTTGGGCCTTACTGCCCTCTGGTGGTGGGAGGAGGAGGAGGCCCAACCTTTGCTCCTGTGGAGCTGGAATTGAACCTCCAACCCAGTGGGCTGCAGTCCTGCGCACAACCTAAATTTTAATATTTTATTATCATTTGTTTTCCCTCATGATCCATTTGAATTCTAGTTTTTATTATTTTCTGCTTTCTTCTTGATTGAGGTTTTTCTCTGTTTTGTCCTTTTAAAACTTTTTTCATGCTTTACCTTTAAAAATAATTTTATTGGGGTCTCATACAACTCGTCTCAATTCAAACATCCATCCATTGTATGTCAAGCACATGTGTACATTTGTTGCCTTCATCATTCTCTCTTACAGCTCTTATAACAAATCATACATCCATTGTGTCAATCACATTTATACATATGTTGCCATCATTATTTTATTTTATTTATTTTTGTGTGTGTGTGACATCACTGCCCTGTTGGGAGTACGAAGCTCAGTCTTGCTCCTGGATTTGAACTGTCATCCCTGTGGGCCGCAGTCCTGCATGCAACCACTAGGGCACCAGGGCTCAGCTGTCATCATTATTTTGTTATTATTATTTGCCATCATTATTTTCAAAACTTTGTCTTTCTACTTGAGCTCTTGGTATAAGCTCCTTATTTTTTCCCCTCACCCCCTCGCTCCTTCATGAACCCTTGATAATTGATTATTATTGTTTTCACATCTTGCACTGACCTCTGTCTCCTTTCATCTGCGTTTCTGTTGTTCATCCACCTTGGGGAGGCTGGTTATATGTAGATCATTGCGATTGGTTCCCTCTTGCTCCCTCTACCTCCCACTTCCCCTCCTGTTATCACTACCCTGATTATTGGTCCTGAGGGGTCTATCTGTCCTGGACTCCCTGTGTTTGCGACTGTGATCTGTACCAGTGTACATGCTCTAGTCTAGCTGGATTTGTAAGGTAGAATTAGGATCATGATAGTAGGGAGTAGATGGGGGAAAACAATAAAGAACTAGAGAAAAATTGTATGTTTCATCGGTGCTATACTATACCCTGAATGCTTGTCTCTTCCTTGTGACCCTTCTGTAAGGGATGTCCAACTGTCTACAGATAGGCTTTGGGTCTACGCTCTGCCCTCCCACTCATTCACATTGATATGATTTTTTTTCTTTTAAGTCTTTGATGCCTGATACCTGATGCTATAAATGTCTCATGATCACACAGGCTGGTGTGCTTCTTCCACGTGGGTTTAGTTGCTTCTCAGTTAGATGGTTGCGTGTTTGTCTTCAACCTGTAAGACCCCATATGCTATATTTTTTTTATAACTAGGCACCATCAGTTTTCTTCATCACATTTGCTTATGCACCCATTTTGTCTTCAGCTATTGTGTCAGGAAGGTGAGCATCACAGAATGCCAGGTTATTAGAATAAAGTGTTCTTTCACTGAGGGAGTACTTGAGTAGTGGCCTAATCTCCATCTGCTACCCTAATACTAAAGCTACAAATATGTATACATAGATCGGTTTTGCTGTTGGCCTATATAAATTTATTTATACATGTGCATGCCTGTGTTTAGGTCTCTATAAATGCCCTGTGCCTCCTAGTTCTTTTCACTATTTCCTTTTATTTTCCTCTTGTCCCACGATCATGTTTGACCTTCATTTGTGTTTCAGTAATTCCTCTCGGATACATTGCACTTGATCAAGCCCCACTTGGCTTCCTATACCCTCCTCCCCATCGATTTTAGATGACTTGTTGTTCCTTTGTCCCCGGGTTTGTTAACACCCACTTCATTTCCTCCCCCCTCCGCCTGTGTTGTGCCCCCTCCCTCACCTTTCCCATTGTTTCCTCTCCTGGATTTTTTAGCCTGGCTATCTTACCTAGATAGACATGCAGAGACAATAATAAATACAAAAAGAAGACAGGGCAAACCAAAACAACAAAAGAAAGCAACAATAACAAACTAATGCCAAAGGAAAAAAAGTCAATAAATAGTTCCAGGTCTATTTATTGACCTTTCCAGTGTTTTCTGATTGAGTCTGATGGGTGCCATGCCCTGGCTTTAAAGTCTACTTTTGGTACTCCCAGAAGACTTCTTTGCTTTGCTTCCCTTGCTGCACTGTTGGAAAGATGTTTCTGACATCATTTCACAGCCCATCCTTAGGTCTTCTGTCATTAGAATTCAATGTGTCAAATCGGCTCGTGAGATGTTCTTGAAATTCAGCGGGGATAGACTCAAGGTTGTATCTTGGCTCTTGTGGGCTTGTTTCAGTTGTCTTCAGCTCTGTCCAGAACTTAGAAGGGCGCAGTCGATGACCTCTTCCACAGTCATCCCTTGGCCTAGTGTGAGCTGTCGGTATTGAGCTTCTCCATCGTCTCTTCCCACAGATGTAGTCAGTTTGGTTTCTGTGTATTCCATCTGGAGAAGTCCATGTGTATCACTGCTTTTTGTGTTGTTGGAAAAAGGTATTTTCTATGACCAAGTTGCTGGCTTTGCAAAACTCTCTCATGCACTCTCCAGCTTAGGTTCGATCACCAAGTCACAGCCCCTTCCTCCTTGTTTTCAACTTTTGTGCCCTGTAGCGTTGCTATAATTCAGAATCAACTCAATGGCAGTGATGTGTGTTTTTTTGGGGGGGAGGGGGGTGTAGGGGAAAGTAACACTGTGCTGGCTAAGGTTATGTGTCAGCTGCCTGGGTCATGATTCTCAGTGGCTTGGCGGTTCTGCAATGATGTAATTTAGGAGTGTTATAACGATGTAGTCATCTTCTATGTTGTGGTCCGATATTGTTGTTGTTGTTGGGTGCCATGCAGGTGGTTCCGACTCTTAGCAGTACCGTGTACATCACACCAAAACACTTCCCAGTCCCATACCGTCCTCGTAACTGTCCTTTAAAGTCAAGGTTGTAACTTAATGGATTAGGTCAACTTTCATGTAAGATGCAAAACACTCAACAACTGACTAAGAGTTTCTTCAAGATATTTATAATTCCCTCTTTCCATTTAAGGTTTTGAAGATCACCATATTGCTAAATAATATGCATTTAAGCAGTTCTTCCTATTTCAATCATAGGCATCATTTGTCATTGACCATCCATGCTGTCAGATAGTTCCTTCACATCTCATTCCACCCTTAACCTCCAAGTACACAAGTACACATACATATCCCATATTGGCATTTCCTCTCATCACTTTATCTTAATTTTAATGAAATCAATACTCCATAGACACAAAATGCTGCTTACAGCTGGGCCTTGTGTTTCATTAAGATATAATAATTTTTAATAAGATATAATAAAACAGCTGTTTACGTACAACAAAAAATGGTTGCATGTCTCCTCAGAAAAGATTGGGAACTTTTCATTAGATTAAACAGACTAATGAATGTACACTGTGGTTGTTGTTTTTCCTGCTTTGATTTTAAACATCTTTTTGACATCTTCATTTAATTTTTTATGATGACCTTAATAAAACTCATTATACCCTTATGATTGTATAAGTTTTCCATTCATATCATCAAACACTGGTAGTCCATCAGTTTTGTTTCCTGGGGACATTTCTCCAAGACTTTGGACTCACTCCCATCTGAACAGTATGCCCTCTTCACAGCTGGGTCATTGTCCCTGGGGGTCTCACTATATCCATAGTCCCTGAGATTGTCCTCCTGGGTTTCCTCTGTTCACCTTCCTTTCTCTCCGCTTGGCACTTGAGTGGAGGGCATCCTTAATAGCTCCCTGAGAAAGAAACTTACAGAAAGGTTTTTGAGAACTTGTGCACTTAAAAAATATTCTTCATCTACCCTTATGTTGATACCTAATAATATAACCTTATTCTACCCTTATGTTGACATTCAGTTCTCTTCTGGCTTAGAATTCTATTTTGTTTTGTTTCATTTCCCCTCAGAATTTTGAAGCATAGAGCTTCAGTATCTTTTACCTTCTAACCTTGCTTTTTATAACACAGATTCTGAGTCTAATTTGTATCTAGCGTGTTTTTATTATCGGTCTATAACTTGTGGGAGCTTCTCACTACCCCTCCTCTTATTTCTGAAATGCTATGGTGACATGCCTTCATTCGAGGCCCACAGTGTGTTGAGTAGTTGGTGGCCCTATTGATGTAAGATGTGTCCATTTGGAAGAACATTTTTCTGAACTATTTCCATGGAAGCTTTGGTGGTATAATGGGTTCTGTGTAGGACCACTAACTGCCAGGTAAGTGGAGAAAAATGAAACTTTCTACATCGGATATTTTCGGGGGGGCATCACTGCCCTCTGGTGGTTGTGGGAGCTACCCAGCCTTGCTCCTGGAGAGCTGCTGCTAGATTTGAACCGCCAAGCCCACGGGCCACAGCAGATATTTTTTATAGTCTTGGAAATCCACAGGACACTTCTGCTCTGTTTTGTAGGGCCACAAGGAGTCAGAATTGAGTCTGTGGCAGTACATTTTCTTTTTGTTAGTGTTGTTTGTTCCTTTGTATACCCCTTTGATAGTTACGGTTTTGTGTCAACTCATCTCAGTGAGGATTTTTAGTGGTTTGGCAGTTAAAATGTAGCAATCCACCCCCCACCCCCACCTTTCAATGTAACTCTCAGGACGTGGCTCACTTCCAATGTAAGTAAATGCTGTTGAAAAGCTCTCTTGCTTTTTGCTAGGTCTGGATCCTGCAGCTGTCACATTAACTGGCCTTAGGTTCTTCGGACTTGAACCAGGGGCTTGCTCAATTGCCTGTGTATCTGGGGAGTCAACAGCAGCTTGTCACCTAACTTTCTGACCTTAGAATCATTAGTTTCTGCAGCCACAAGACTGCACCCTCTGCTGGTCTTGGGTTCACGAGCCCCTGCAGTTCTGTGAGTCAGCAGAAGCCTCCAGCCTGGCATCTGACTCATGGACTTGAGGCTTGCTTGGCCCTATGACTGGGCTACCATTTCTATGATATAAACCTCTTAGCAAACTCGAACTGACCTCATCGCCATATTGGAGGTGTCTCGGGCACACAAGTCTTCTGAAGCTCTTGTGGAGGATTCCATCTGCCTCTCCCATGGCCTGTGGCAGCACCACTCTGGTCTTGGTCCCACCTTCAAGTGGCTTTATTCCTGTGTTTGTCTCCTTGTGTCTCCAAGTCCTTTTACTTAAAAGTACTCACCCCCAAACCCAGGATGATATAACCTCAAGCTCCTTAACTTAATTAGATCTGCAAAGATCCTAAGAAGGTCATATTCAAATCAAACAGACCAAAAAAAAAAAGAGGTCATTTTCACAGGTTAGGTCTTAGACATCATTGTTTTTTTTTTTTGGGGGGGGGGAGAGACACAATTTGACCCACTGAAACATCTACTAGGAAATGATGCATAGGAAATGAAATGTGTAAGGCTTGCTAGTGTTGATTTTAGGAGCACGATCCAGGCTAGATGTACAATTGGGGTAATCAGCGTGTAGGCAGTATTTAAAATCACGTGTCTAAGCCTTACCAAGGTGAAAAAAGAGAAGTCCCTGAGGCAGGTTAATGTCAGAAGTGGGGGAGATGAGGAAGACCCAGCAGAGAAGATGGAGAAAAGGAATGGAGGGGTGTGTGTGACAGTCATGTGCTTATGTTAATTTCATGATTGAGCTGTAGGGGTGGAGTCTAGCCTGTTAATCTGGAGATAGCCATTGAGTAGCCAATGAGACCTCTGTGTGGGCATGGCTTTCTCCTGAGACTTCTGGGAAACCTCATGATATTTACCTCGTGGAGATGAGAAGCTGTCTCCTCAGTTGTTGGGAGTTAGTCTCAGTGACAATGAACTATGGATAAGACAAGATGGTAGCGTCCGAGGAGCCGGAGGAAAAACCACACAGCCTTGCCCTGATGGAACCAGACCTCTGAAGTTGGAGAGGCCGCCTGGAGACCCCTGCCAGCACTGAGTTGCTTCTACCACCATTGTATGCTGTCGACAGACCCTGAGCCCTGGAAACGAGGAGCCATGAGCGGACCCCTCCAGCTCTGGGACTTTGCACCCACTGGCCAGTGACTTCATGAGTCGGAAGGAGACATTATAGACTGGTATTGGATATATGAGCTAATTCGGACTTATGACTTTGTACTGGACTGGGTTGGGATGCTTTCTCAATGTCCCATTCCTTTTGTATATAAACCATTCCCTTATATCCATATGCGAGTCTCTGTATTTGTTTCTCTAGTCTACCCGGACTAACACAGTGTGATGATCATGAAAGACATGTATGCTAACTGTAAGTCAAGTTAGCTGAATATTTAGAGTAAGGTGAACTAGAGACACATATGAATGGATTTGGGGCCTGCACCTAATTCTAGCCCCAATATAAGAACAATTAGTTCTAATGACATGACCCTGCTTGATGCTTGCCCTCGTGAAGAGATCACTGAAGATAGGGGTGCTATAGAAAAACATGGTGAAGAAACCAGGTAATGTCCAGCTATCAGAAAGAATAGTGTCTGGGGTCTTTATTTTTCATAAGAATTTTATTTTTCTATCTTAAGCTATGCAATCCAAGCACCTCTAAAACCTTTAGCTAAAGCTATGACATTAACTGTTTCTAAAAGAACTTTATAAAAGCCAAAATAAACTCATTAAATAAGTACAAATCACATATTTAACATAGATATTACATGCCAGTATTACTTTGTACAAAGGAAAATAAAATTCTTTTCTGAAAGCATTTCATAATATGCAAACTTATGTTGGTGCTCATTAACAAGATAAATGTCTTGGACCTTAAAGACTTGTTTTCACACAAGCAGCCAGCAGCTAAGTGAGGCATCAACTACATTAATATGGAAGAAATACATCAACTTCTTTAAGTGATTCAAGGATTGTAAATAAGATGATACAAATACAAAGGAAGGAATGCTATCAGATCTTAAGTTGTGAGCACCTGATTTGCAGAAGGCTATAAAAATGACAGTGAGTGCCCTAAATTCATTTGCAGGGTCCACTTATGGACTAATCCTCTGGGAATCTTCTCTGGTCCTGGTTAAAGGATTTGAATAGCCCTGTTATCAGACAGGAAGCATGGTAAAGTCAATTATGGCAGATGTAGTTTGGGTAAAATGTAATATCATTTGAACTCTTTTTTGAACCATTTTAAAGCTGTTTCAGTTAAAAAAGTAATAATTATAATAAGTGGGAAGTACACAGCAATTAAGCTGGTGAATCCTCTCTGATGATGGATCAGGGACGTGAGTGGTCTTGCTGTCATGCAGAATACATTGGACAGTGTATTGTAGCAGATAGATTAAAATTTAGCAGCTTACCATTTGATCTTCCTTATGATTCACATAATTTTATGCTAGTTTCTAGCTGTTGTTATTTTATTCTAGTTTTAAATATTTTCTTTCTTTTTTAAAATTTATTAAAATCATTTTATTGGGGACTCATACATCTTTTTCACAATATATAAATACATATACTGTGCAAAGCACCTTCACATGTCTGCTGCTGTTATCATTCTCCAAATATCTGCTTTTCCACTGGAACCCTTGATATCAGCTTCTCATCCTTTCCCCTCTGTCCCTGCTCCCCCTCGCCCCCAACTTTCAATACTTTATAAATTATTATTTTGTCATATCTTACAATGCCCGACATCTCCCCCTGCCCACTCCTCCGATGTCTGTCCTGCAGATAGGAGGTTATGTGTAGATCCTTGTAGTTGGTTCCGTCTCTCTTCTCCATCTTCTCTCCACCCATCCGGTAACTCCAATCTCACCACTGGCCTGGAGGGGCGCATCTGTCCTGGGTTCCCCGTATCTCCAGCCCCTATCTCCACCAGTGCACCCTCTCCAGTTCAGCCAAACCTGCAAGGTAGAGTTGGGACCATGACAATCCAGGGGAAGAAGCCTTCAGGAACTAGAGGAAAGTTGTGTTACCTCACTGCACCTTGACTGGCCCTTCTCCTCCCTGCAACTCCTCTGTAAGGGGATGCCCACAAGTCGGCCTCGGGCCCCCACTCTGCTCTCCCCCTCATTTGTAATGATGTGATTCTTGTTCTTTGATGCTTGAAATCTGCTCCCTTCGACCCCTCTTGATCACACAGACTGGTGTGCTTCTTCCATGTGGGCTTTGCTGCTTCTGCACTAAATGGCCACTCATTTATCTTCAAGCCTTTCAGACCCCAGACACTTTATCATTTGGTAGCTGGGCACCATCTGTTTCCTCCACTCTGTTTGCCTCTATATCCATTTGTCTTCAGCGATCATATTGGGAGGGTGGGCCCATATTGATTTTTTTGTCTTTTGATGGCAGGGACCTGATTCTTTCAACACCTTATGGTCACACAGGTTGGTGTGCTGCTTTTATGGTGGGCTTTGTTGCTCCTGAGCTAGATGGCTGCTTGTTTACGCTCAAGCCTTTAAGATCCCAGACGCTATATCTTTTGATAGTTTGGCACCATCGGCTTTTCTTCACCACACTTGCTCATGCTCCCACATGTCCTCAGTGGACGCCTTGGGAAGGTGCGCACACAGTGATATGTTTTTTTCTGTTTAACACCTGCAACCTAATCCTTTCAACACCTCATGGCCACACTGGCTTATATGCTTCTTCTGTGTGGGTGTGACCACTTCTCAGGTAGATGGCCTTTTGTTTATCTTTAGGCATTTAAGACCCCAGACGCTATATCCATTGATAGCTGGGCACCATCAGCTTTCTTCACCATATTTGCTTATGCACTCATTTTACTTCAGTGATCGTATTGGGCCAGTGAGTATCATGGAATACCAGATTCATAGAACAAAGTGTTCTTGCATTGAGGGAGGAGCACCTGGGTGAGGGTCCAAGGTCCACCTGCTACCCCAGTACTTAACCTATAAATACATGTTCCTAGATTTATTCCCTCCTTTTCATAGATAATTATATTTATGTATGTACATGCCTGTGTTTAGACCTCTGCAAGAACCCTTTGCCTTATAGTACTTTTCTCTATTTCCTTCCATCTCCCTCCTGTCCCACCATCGTGTTCCACCTTCATTGGAGTTTCAGTACTTCCTCTCAGTTACATTACCCTTGCTTAAACCCTACCAGGCCTCCCACACCCTCCCAGCCACCGATTCTGGGTCACTTGTTGTTCCCCCTGCCCATGAGCCTATCCATGCCCCCTTTAGCTCCTCCATGACCCCAGAAACTGTCGTATCCGCCATTCTCTCCTCCCGACTATCTAACCAGGAGTGCTCCCTTCTTGATTTGGTTCATTTGGGGGGGGGGTGTCAGTCCACACTGCTTCCCCACCATGTGACCCCTGAAATGTCCTGTGTCACTGTCTGCTTCAGTAGGGAGCCAGTGTGACACGTCTTGTTGTTTCTGCTCTTTTTGATAGAGATTTTAATCTGTTTTAGTTATTTAAAGAAATGTTTTTCTGTCTATGAAATCCAGGATTGGTATATCTGTAGGGGTGGTAACTGAGTTAATGGCTCCTTGAAGGAATGACAGAGAAGGTTGGGGGAAGTGGGGAGGTAGTAATAATTAGCACAAGAATGAAGAAAATGTTCCAAAACTGATTGTGGTGGTGATTGCACAACTTTTCTTGATGTGATTGAACTATTTAATTGTATGATGTGTGAATTATGTGCCAATAAGATTAATGGGGAGAAAAGATAAAGATTTTAGAATGGTTATTTGTATACAGTGGTGGGTAGTCACTCTCATCACCTTGAGAATAGTTTTAATGAAGCAACATGGATTAAAGTTCCATTGAAAACTAGACTATCTTTTATTTATTTATATATGAGTAAATAAAAACGTATAGCTAAAAAATAAGGCAATTTTTATTTACTTTTTAGAGGAAACTTTCTTTTTTCTTTCTTTCTTTTTTTTTTTACTTTATAGGCAGTTGGGACTGGACTTTATTGCAGATGGACATATGGGCACACAGAGTCAGTGTGAAAAGGCAGCAGTGGGCTTGGACAGGGGGAGAGTCAGGGGACAGAGAGCAGGGACAGAGAGCTCCCCCCCTCACACACACACACACACATTGGCAGCTGTGGAGGGTGGGGACCCATGTCCCCTTCCATATTTCAGTAGGGTAACCTGGAGGGAGAAGCTGGGCAATGCCATGAAAGGACGCACGAGCCCACCCCAGGGAGGACCCATCTCCGAGGCAGGTGGACTGACCTGGGGTGGGGGCTACCTGGTCCTGCCCCCATGGCTAGAGGAAACTTTTGTTAAGCAAAATGTGTACTTATTTTGTCTTAGTAGATCCTCTGTTAAGGTCTCGAGACTTCTGAAGGTTGTGCTTCCCTCTCGTTAAACCTCCCCTGAGGAATCCTGTGTTTTTTGATTTATACCATGTCAAAAGAGACTCAGATCATGTTCCCCATCAATGTTCTTTGAGTTTGGGGAATGTGAAAAAATTAGGTAAATCTATAGAGACAGTGACTAGATTAATAGTTTCTTAGGCTTGTGGCAGGGGAGGTTGCAGGGGATGCAGAGTTAGTAATGATGAGTATAAGAATAAGGACAATGTTGTAAAGTCATTGTGCTAATTGAGTAACCCTTTCCAGTGTATTTAAACCATATACATGTATGTATGGTAGTTACGTAATTTCATGTCAACTTGTTGAATAGGGGTGGAGTCTGGCTTGTCAAACAAGTCATAGCCAATGAGGTCTCTGGGTGGGCCTGGCCTTCTCCTGAGTATTTGGGGAACTCCTGTCTTCCTGTTGACAAGTCGCATGGAGACACATGGAGAGGACCAGAGCCCTGGAGCTGGGGGAGCCATGTGGAGACCCATGCCAGCACTGAGATGCTTTCACCACCACTGGATCCACAAGATCTTCCAGCCACTGGCCTGTGATCTCCTTGCATCAGGCATCATTGCATGTGTTTTGTGAGTCTGGAGAGGACTTTGTAGATTGGTATTGGACATACAGGCTACTATCAGACTTGTGAACTTGATCTGGACTGGGCTGGGGCATTTTCTCAATATTCAATTGCTCTTGTATAAAATGCTCTTTCTTATACACATTATGTGTGTTTAATGGTTTGTTCCTCTAGTCTACTTGGACTAACACAATATCCTTGAAGTAATTTTAGAGAACAACTTTTTGGGGGAATCGGAATCTGCTCAGTAGCAGTAAGACTTTTTGTTGTGGTTGTTGAGTATCCTTGCAGAGGTGAGAAGGGATGAGACCCAAAATGGAGATGGAGGATTGTCTTGCCAGAAGTTTGGACCATTCACCCTTAGTGCCAGGGAGAGGATGAGAGCACATGGGCACAGGCCAGTTGAGTCCATGGAAATGGGACTATATGGAAATTCTCTTAGGATTGCTTCTATTTCTTAGCAACTAAGAAGCGAAGTCACCCACTGAAAGCGAGGGGGTGGAGGATGAGGTTTAAGATGACAACAGAACACATAAATTAATATCAAGAAGAGTAAGGAAATGAATGGATAATGGAACAATGGTTTGATTACCTGGCACAATCAACTTCCCATAGTGTTACTGATCTTGAAATTCAAGTGCATAAAAGAGAGGTGGGGATGACTGGGGTTTCTCTCTAGCCACTTCTAACTGCTGTTAGGTAGAGAATCAGATGGAGCCAGGACTGAGGCCTCAACCAGGGATGACCATGAGGTGGGATCAAGGCGTACACATTGAGAATTAGAGTGACTGAAGATAAGCTACGTAAGGAGGTGGGGTGGGAAGATACATCGGATCAAACGGGGGAATGGGTGAGGGTTATGGAAAAGACTACAGGATCCAGGTTGGGAGTTGGGAGGGAGCAGTAGAAGACTTGTTGGGGACTAAAGGAGAGAATCTGAAAGAAAATAAGTGGTTGGAAATGGAGGTGCACGATGTTGGGATTATGGAGGGGGTGTAGCTACTTTCATGACAAGGTGGGAGATAAGGCAGAGGCCAACATTATGGAAAAGGAGGGTGTCATTTCTTGATATTCTTGATATGAGAGGGTCAAAATGGACCAGACATTAATCAATGGGTCATGTTGTCCATGCCCAAAGATCATTACAGTGACAAATTTAGCTCCTCTTCCACTTCTGAGCATTATTCCTTATCTGCAAACATATCTTCTGTAAAAAGTTAAAATATGAATTGTGTCAAAACAACAGGACTGTGATGAGTACATGAACTAATGAATTATAAATTAATTGCACTGTTCTAAAAGCTTTATGCAATTAATTTATAATTCATTAGCTCATGTACTCACCACAGACCTATGGTGTTCACAATTTCCAATCAATCATTTTCTTTCAGATTCTCTCTGCTAAATACCTCTGTCACTTTTGATTCCGCTAGTCCACTCCACATTCCCCAGGATCTTGCATTTTCTTTTACCCTGTCAAAGTCATTGTTGTCTCAGGAACTTTGCATTTGTGCATATGGACTTCTCTTCCTTCTGCCTTTGCATAGCCTGCGAGAGGCCCCACTTTACAAAAACCTAATCCCCTGACACAGACGTCAAACTGCTTTATTGCTCTTCACAGCCGCTCACACTTTCTGAAAGAGAGGTCCAGTCACTTGTTACCTTCCTGTCCAGATGCCAATCTTCAAGAGAGTGGGAATCTTGTCTGTCAGTGTCCTGATGCATCCTTGTGCCAGAATAGTGTTTCATACAGGCGGTCCCTAGCTGCTGTCAGGTTGGTTTGGAGGACTCCCAGTCGTGCAGTGGTTATGTGGTTATGCAGAATATTGAGAGTGCCAAAAGTGACTGGAACACGGTGGGCTGAGATCCACAGGGTTGCCAGTTAGAGACCACAAGCCACTCCAAGGGAGAAAGACAGAGCCGTCTACTCCCATACACAGTCAGTCTCAGTACCTACAGGGGGTCCCTACAAGTCAGCATTGGCTCTATGGCAGTGAGTGTGGGTTTTCTGGATTGGCCAAGTTGGTTCAGATTTGTAGCGACCCTCGGTACAACACAGCAAACTAGCTTCCATGATCGTGCCATTTAGTTTGTTTAAGTGACTGAATAAATAAGTTCCAATCAGATGGCTCAACTTTAATGAACAGTCCAAGAATGAAAACATCACTTTTTCCACAAATCTGCTTTTCTTCTGGGATTTATTTTCCTAGGGCTTCACTATCCTAAGTGAATCAGTCACCAAACACTCCCTTGCTCAAGGAGTCCTCCTTCACCTGTTTCTCTGCCTGCTAACTGTGCTTATTGAATATCTTGTAAACTGTTCACCCCACCATTTCTCTAAGCCAGTCAGTCACCATCATCTCTGCCCGAATCTTTAAACATCTAGCTTTCCCTCCTTCCAAATCATCTATCACACAGCTGTCAAATATCCTAAGACGCAAATATTACCACACCACCAATAGCTCTAAAAATTAGTCTTCCCATAGTCCTCTGGATGGTGCTTTTGCCTTTCTTGCGAAATAACAGCTTTTTGTAGTCCAAACTGTACTTCTTTGAATTAGAACGTGTACGTTTGGTGATACCCCTTGCCAGGGCAGAATATTGAAAATACCAAGACAGCAAACAAATCTGTCTTAAAAGAAATACAGCCGGGATGCTCCTTAGAGGCAAGGCTGGCAAGACTTGGCTCGTGCGCTTTGGACCTGCAGGGGAGACCCGTCCCTGGAGAAGGACATCATGCTTGGCTTAGAAGATGGCTTGAGTCAGAGGCTGTATCCATGGGCTTAAACATCACACCTGTGAGGAAAGTGCCAGACCCGGTGCTGTTTGGGTCGCTGTGAGTCGGAACCGATTCGATTGCCTCTAACAAGTTGGGTGAAATCTTGCGAAGACATTGGAAACCGTCTATGTGAAGCAATACCACAGAAAAGAATGAGAGGAAATCAGAGGAAATCGCCATCCCCCCCAGTATGCTTATCTTAACGATTACGATTGGCCAAACTGTTATCATGGCTGTACAAGAATCTAGGACGGACGAGAACAGGGAAAGAACTGTTCCAGTCATGGAACTTCGCGTACATATTTCGTGTTAGGAAGCCCACCCCACCCCATCCCCACCCCACGACAGGAACGGGCCTGACTCGGGATTCCAGAGTCAAGCTCTCGCTCCCCAGAACGAGTTCGCAATCGGTCCCTCGGGGCCACCGTCCGCGGGTGGACCCACCCCGCGCTGGCTGGCGTCGCCCAGAGCCCCTCCTCCGGGCCCCCGGTGCTCCCTCCGCCCCACTTCCTCCCTCAGGCCCCGCCCCGCGCCGGTGCGCCTGCGCACGGGCGAACACGTGGCTGCCGCGGAGGAGAGCTGCAATGGCGGCGGGCGGCGGAGGTAGTGGCGACCCCCTGTCCCGGTCAGGGGTCCCCTGCGCCTTCTCCCCGCACAGCCAGGCCTACTTTGCCCTGGCCTCCACCGACGGTCACCTGCGCGTGTGGGAGACGGGCAACAACCGGCTGCAGCAGGAGTACGTGCCTTCCGCGCACCTCAGCGGTACCTGTACCTGCCTGGCCTGGGCGCCCGCGCGGCTGCTGGCCAAGGTAAAGCGGACGGGACGGCGCGGGGCGGGCGCCCTCCGGGGCTGGGCCCCGGCGGCGCGGAGGCGGACGGCGCGCGTGGCTCGCGGAGGCTCGGAGCGGGCGGGCGGGCGGCGCCGACTGGGCCCCGCGTGCGGCCTGTTGCGCGTGCAGCGGGAGAGGGCGCGGCCCGCTCCAGGGGGCCCGGGACCGGAGCTCGGCGCCGGGGCCCCCTTGCAGCGTGCGCTCCGCTGTCGCCATGTTCGCCCGGAGCCCCGGTGCCCCCCGGCGCCGCTTCCTCCTGTCGAGCTGATGACAGTGGCTCCCCTTGGGGGGACGGGGGGGTGGTGACGCTTCCCGGCTCCCGACCCACTCCGCCAGCCCGGCCCGAGGTGCCCACCCGGGCGACCCCAGCCACGGTCCGTTGCCCCAAGCTTCGCCCCTCGCCCCCTCTGGGTGCTGGCTCACCACGTGTTCCCTTCCACGTCCGGAGAGTGACTCCGGACAGTCCGGGCTCTCCCGGTGCCTGCGAGCCTCAGCCCGTGGGACCACCCCCTCCTTGCCTTGGAGGGTCTGCGGGTGAAATGCCGTGTGGCTCGCCAACTGTGACTGTGATCCGGGTGAAGGGTCCCGAGCGGGCGGGGAAACCGCTGAGTTAGGGGAGCCGTCTCAGAGGGAGGGACCGCCGTCAGGTAGGGTGTCAGTCCGCGTGGACTCGCTGGACCGCATCTGCTCCCTCTCACACGTGTGCACGTGGCAACGGCAGCCAGAGAGGAGCTGGAGGCCATCACTCGCGATTTTGGGGGCCCCAGGCATCGTGAGGTGGGTAGCATTCAGCAATAGCTCTGTTTAAAACAAAAAAAAAATATCTCGTGTTTGGATAGATGCCACTCCAGAATGCCACCTGCTGATTTTGAGGGGTCCCGGACGAATGCCTCTGACTTCCTATACTTTGATTGACAGTTAAGAGGCTTTTCAGATTTCACGTTAGACTTTCGTAATTTCTCCGTGAATGACTCCCCTCAAGGGATGGAAGAAAACCCATCTCCGCGCTCTGTAGTCACTGACACAGAATTGGACTGTTTCTTGTCATTTACATGTGTCATTGAAATGGGAGCTTACTGCACATTTCTTTGTAAAGTTGTTTATTTCAGTCACTGTGAGTTGCTACCAACTCAGCAGTGAGTTTGAGATCTTTAAAAAAATGTATTTTTAACAGTTCTGTACATGAGAAAAAAAAAACAGCTAATGCTAAGAGGGGAAATACTGAGTGTTTGACTCCAGGCCCTGTTTGATAGCAGAAAGTGTGCCCATATTTCCCCATTTTACAAATGGGGGTAGTCCTATCCACTTCGTGGGGTTGTAAAGTCCACAGACTAACACATAAAGCACTTAGGGCAACTCATGTTTTTAAAGGGTTACAAGTGTTCATTACTGTTATTGGCACAATATTTCGTACAGTGAACTCAGCAGAAGGAAGGAATTTTTTGCCTTAGAAGAGGAAACAGGCTTTGGAAAAACTCAGGTAGCAACTTGCCCAGAACCCCAAATGGAACAGCAGTCCCACGACATCGAAATGTTTGCCTTCTAAAAATTGAGAATCGGAACTAAGAAAGATGAAATGTTGTGACCAAAGTAGTAAGAAGGAGTTGTGGTTACGCATGTCACGGTATTCTGACTCAGTCACAGAAATGAGAGAGAGAGCAGGAAAGTGAGATCGGCCAGTGCTCCTTCTCTTGGGGCATAATGCCTCCTGGACCCTCAATTTTACTTGGAATTCAGGGAAAGAAGTATCTTCCTGTATGAGAACAAACTTGCTCCTACATTATGGAAATTAAAGTTGCATGATATGTAAAGACAAAAGATGAAATGCTTCAAGTTTCCTCTTGTCTCTTTTAAGTCTTAAGATGTCCTCATCTCTTTGAAACCCTTTCTTTTATTTTGATCCCACTGAGTCTGAGCAGCACTAAAGGGCTGCTATTCTGAAACCCGTGTTTGCAGTCCTCGGTAAGATCCTCGCACATACACCCAACTGTGCATTAGAAAACACCACTTTCCAGGGTCCTTTGCGTATTGAGGCAGTGTGCACGGATGGCCTGGCATGTAGTTAAGTGCTGAATAGATGAAGCGAATTGTTCGTGAATGCATGAATCGGGGCCTAGGCCCATCTTATCATACAACGCTGCACTCCTAAACGTAAGTCAGTTTTAAGGCACTTTGCCACTTGCACACAGGTGAATGGAGAAAAATGAATTGCTGCTGCACCCTGGGTAATGAGCTAGGGCATCATTTTATAAATGTTAGAAAATCAGATGGCTGGCTTCTGCTCTTGACTTCAGAATGGCAATATTTTCACGTCTGTCACAATAGTTTTAGACCGTTTTTGCACAGCTAACTGAGCATTTCATGGGTTGATGGAGCATGCGGGAAGGAGATGAATATAATTCCGGACAGTGTGAAGATACAGACTACATAGGTGTTATTTGTAAGCCCCTTGCAACTTAAGTTTTAAGATATCTTCATCTCCTTGAAAGCCATCTTTTTGTTCCTCCCTGAGTCTGAGCAGATGAGGCATGAAAGGGGAGTCATTTTGAAACCCATGCTACTAGGCCCTACCTTGAAGTTTAAATACTGGAGAGATCCCAAGGAAGCACTGAACAGAAACATACCTGGACTGTGCTACCTCCCTAACGGATGGAGAAGAGGAGCCCATGTGGCGTAGGGGGCCCACATTGGGCTGCTAGTCCCAGGGTCAGCACTTTGGGTTTACACCTGTAAATTCAGGCTGAGTTAAGTGACAGTGACTGAAAGACCCTCGCTGTTTCACTGCCTTCTCTCCCTGCCTCCCCCATCCCACTTCCATCCTGCTAGTCCTCCTGCTGTAGAGTCACAGCCTTGTCTGTGTAGTGTGGTACTGTAGTGAATACATGCTGCTTCTCTCTCACTTCAGTACTTCTCAGGCGTTAGACTGGACCGGAAGGGAAGATCTGAACTGAGTAGACCCACTGCATCCTTTAGCTCTCAGTGCCATTGAGTTGATTATGACTCACAGTGACGCTACTGTGCAGGGGAGGACTGCCCCCGTGGGTTTCGGAGACAAAATGCTTTACAGGTGTAGAGAGCCTGGCTTTTCCTCCTGTATAGCGGCGGGTGGTTTTGAACTGCTGACCTGTGGTTAGCAGCCCAACCCATAACCACTACTTCACCAGGGTTCTTTCTCCACCCTTTAGAGAGGTACCATAGTCCAGATGTATTTCTGTTCCTTGCTGTCTTGAAGTTTCTCCATTATTTCAATTTCAAAGGTGGAAAGCACAGTTTGCCGTGGTTTCCCTTGGCGGAGGTAGAAGCTTCTGTGTATTGGGATGTAACCATTCTGACATAACTTCCACTTATACAAATATAACTTCCACTTACACAAATATCTGAAAGGCAGTTTGTTCCCTGCAACTGAAGCGCCAGACTAAGTGACAAGGAGAGAAGACCACTCATGGGGCCTCGAGTCAGAATTCACTTGAAGAGAACGGTCTTTTAAAAAATGTTGTTAAAGAGAGGTTGTGCAATGGGACAGGAGACTAATTGCACTGTGATATTTAAAACTTTGTCATATGTCAATGAGTTTGGTTTATTTTTGAGAAGTCAGTGTTTTTTATAAGTCCGTTTTATATTAGTGGATAGTGAAACTGATAAGTTGTGATTACATAAGAGAAATGATAGGGAATAGAAATTATTAGCGGGTTACTGCACAGTAAGGACAAATATATCTGTAATATTTGTCTCAGTGACAAAATGCATGTTTTTGTGAATGAGGGGCCCTGCTCTCCCCATTAACTCTTTCTAGGTTGAGGTCTTGGGCTAGAGTGTCTTTGAACCAGATGTTTGTCTCCCTTGTGTGCCTTCTCTTGATCTGTGCAATTTGCTTACATATATCAGGCACATGTGCTCCTCAGAATCAGGATCAAATGCTGATAAACTGTACTCCGACAAGATTTTGGGTTTGTATTTATCGCATAGCTCATTCTGCCCCTCACTTTGGGAAAGACAAAATAGCCTTACCAAAGCACATCCCTTTGGCCTTCAGCCCCATCCCTCAGGAACCGAGCCTTTCCACATTCAACCCTGAGAAGGCATATGTGAATGAATCACTTGAAATTAAATTGGTTAGAACAGTCAACCGAAAAGTTAGGCATATGTTGTGTGAGGAAACCTTCTGCTTGTGTTTACCCCACTAAATAAGTAAATAAGGATTTTGTTCACAGAAACATTCACACTGTGATAATGGTTGATTTGCAAAACAACTCTTGCTTTTTTTGTTTGTTTTTGTTTTGGGGGCATCACTGCCCTCTGGTGGTGGGAGTAGAATGCCCAACCTTTGTTCCTGTGAAGCCGATGCTGGAATTGAACTTTCATTCCAGTGGGCTGCAGTCTCGCGCACAACCACTACGCCACCCGGACTCAGCCCCAACTTTTGCTTTTCAATGATATTCTGTGGTAAAGGTTTACATTTGGACCACATTGTGATTCACACTGTGAATCGGGTGATTCTCCTCAGGAAGCCTCAGTGTCAATAATGTTTATTTGACCTCAAAGTCAAAAAGAGCCTACGTGATATTTTCTGACAGCTCTCATAGAAACGTTTTCAGATGAGGTTAGCAGACTTTGCCAATAAACACGTCCCTTTTCCTTGTCTGCAGTGGGGGTGTGTGCACCTCTTTTGGGGTCCTTCAAAGATGACTTAAAAATTGATATCAACTGACAGACCTAGGGCAGGTGTCAATGTTGCCAGTAAATGAGTGGTTCCTGATGAGATCATCAGACTATACTTTGGCTTTTAATTGTAACTCCTCTGGCTCTATTAATGTAGGTACATGTCTCAGGATTACTTTTACTGCGTGTAAAAGTTAATTGTTTTGGGCTGAGCCCCGGTGGTGTAGTGGTTGTGTGTGGGACCGTGGCCCACTGGTTGGCGGTTCAAATCCAGCAGCAGCACTCCAGGAGCAAGGCTGGACCTCCTACTCCCACCAGAGGGCAGTGATGCTTCCCACCCCCAAAACAAACAAACAAAAAAGTTAATTGTTTTATTATTGTTCATTTTTCTACCTTTTTTGCTCTGTGTTCAATGAATCTCAGTCTTCAAATGTAACATCCCCATAAAAATCATAAAATAGCAGAAAAAACTTAAGTGTATATGTTCTGGTATTCCTATGTGCTGGTAACATTGCAGTATTTTATTGATTATTCTTGAATTGGACAGATTTTTATGTAGCTTGGACTTTTTTTGTGCTGTAGAGTAACAGTCCTGAACCTTTGAAAAATGTTAATTTTACTTGGTATGGGTCTGTTTTCCTTGGGAAGAATGATGTTTCAGAAGTTCTTCATACTAATGTCTATCCTGGTTTGCTTTAATCTAAAGAACTCAGATGTTGAGGAGAAACTCTGGGGTTGTAAATAATTTTCACTATTATAAACTCTTTAATTGTAGAACTCAAGATGTGATCATTTGAATTTCTTTTTCTGATAGGCATGATCTTTAGCATCACCTTTGCAATAGACCAAGAAAGTCTTGCAGCAGTTGCCACTCCTTTGAAAGTTGGGTCTCCTATATCATAGAGAACCTTAGGCTGGTTCTGCTCCAGTGGTTCTCAACCTTCCTAGTGCCACAACCCTTTTAATACGGTTCCTCATGTGGTGGTCCGTCCGTCTCCCCCCCCCCCCCCCCCCCCCCCCCCCCCCCAACCCATAACATTTTCATTGTTGCTGCTTCCTCACTGTAATCTTGCTGCCATTGTGAATTAGGTGGCCCTGTGAAAGGGTCGTGTGACCACCCATGGGTTGAGAACCACTGCTCTGCACCCTCCCAGGAACCACTCACTAGGGCAACTTCTCAAGTGCTCACTCTGAGCTGCCCTACAAGTTTGCAGTTATTGGTTGTCTCAGATGGAAGCAAATGCCTATTTATAAATGCAAAGACATTTGAACCCCCTTGCCTGGACGTTGGAACTAGAGAGAAGGGAAGGATCGAGGGGAAGGGGCCACAAAAGGGAACAATTCAGAATGGGCTGATTGGGCATGGCCCTGAGCTTCAGTGAGTTCATTTGGTTTAGCTTCCTTGCCTGCGATTTTTACTGCGTTAGACACAGTCAGAACCTACATTTTGACAAGATCCCCAGGGGATATGTAAGAGCTCTTAGGGCTCTGTAAGGTGGTTATGTAGCTAGCTATACAGGATCTCTTTTGCCGGCCATGTGAAGTTTTGCTTGGACCTTGCAGGAAGAGTGGAGTGAGACTTGGAAGCAGCATCCAGGTTCTTGGACTTATTAGAAGTGGGAGCGTGCCAGTTTATGTCCAGTTACTTACCTTTTACCCAGAATGTTGGAGACTGAGAACTCCCATTGGAATGTGTCCCCCCCAATATACATTGAGAAAGAAATCATTTGAGAAAGTCTCTCTATTTTAAAAAAGGAATCTCATTTTTTAAAGGTTGATGGACATTGTACACTAATGATTTTTTAGTGTTCGAAATAATAAAAGATTGTTCTCTTTTTCCCCCACTTTTCATTCTACAGGAAACTCCCCAGAGGAAAAAACGGAAATCAGAGGCTAAAGGAACAAGTGACCAGGTTGACTTGTTGGCTCTTGGGACAGCAGTTGGTAGCATCTTATTATACAGTACAGTAAAAGGAGAGTTACACAGTAAATTAATAGTAAGTATGCATGGGTATTTTCTCTATAAAAGATGAAAGGGAAACCCATAATTAGAGATTAATTGAAGACAAAGCACTTCCGAACGTGTTTTGTGCTGTAGAGGCAGTCAGGTGTCTTCTACAAGTGTAGTCCTGAATAATGAGTTATATCTGATAATAACCATGAGAGCTACTCGGTCATTATTGGTCAGGCACTGTCATAAGTTAGGTGGGTTATGATTTCAATCTTCCCAACAGTGCTAACAGGGAGATAGTTAGTCTCCCAATTCCAGCCAGGTAATTGAGGGTTTCAGTCATGTATTCTCCTAAGGTGGGAGAACGAGGTTAGATTTGGAGTTGTTAGGCATAGTCATTGCAGTATTGTCCATTCGAGCTCCTGGCCCTGGAGGAAGTGGTCTGAAACCCCTTGACTCTAGCCATATGTAGCTGCCAAGAATTCCCTTGTATTAGATGGTCCATGTGTTACTCACTGCATTTTTACTTGGCTTCCAAATTTTGATAGAAATACTTAGTAACTTGTGATTGCTGAGTCTTTAAAAAAGTGCGCATGAAGGCTCTTGCTACATAGTAGTAAAGCTGGGGGAGTCTGGGTGATTGCAACTGAAGCAGGGAGAGTGCTGTCCGGTGCACTGTGTACAAGTTGTTCTGAAAAAGATAACATGCACGAGGGTCTTCAAAGGGTCACAGAAAAGTTAGTTCCACTTGCCCCTACTTTTGAAGCCTCCTTTTATTTTGGAAGCATTATTGCCACCACCGACTATGCTCTAGGGCCTAGAATTCCTTTGCAAATTATTCCCGTATCTCATAAGTGTATACATTACCAGGGATAAATTTCCCCAGTGGCACTCAAGGCCAGGGTGAAGATGGTGTGGTGATGAGGGAGGGTGGGATGACGTGGGTGAGGTGGTCTGTCTAGACTTTGGAGTGCCTGCACTGAGTTTGAGTCCTATTCGTTAGGTGATGTGAAAGAAGTTATAACTGCATATGCATCGCACCTATGTGAATTGGCGCAGGTAGAGGAAGAATGACCGTTGCTTACAGTGTAGGTGGGTGGGTTAGCATCTGCGCTACTTCAGAGCCCTTGTCCTGGAATGTGAGTGATAAGAGAGCCTTGAATTTGCCTGTCCCTGGTTGAGGTCTTCATTCTTCTGTGCCCACTAGTGAGCGAGCCGCTTGCTCATCTGAGTGTGCGTAAAGTATCAATCGTATGGCATGGTTCATTGCACCAGGGGATATTAAACGTTTATCAGAAGAAATCGATCTCTTTCCTGAGAGACTTGTGGAGTTCTTTTTTTTAAATTTTTTTTGGGGGGGGTGGGACATCACTGCCCTGGTGGGAATGGGAGGCCCGGCCTTGCTCCTGGAGAGCTCCTGCTGGATTTGAACCGCCAACCTAGTGGGCCACAGTCCTGCACACAACCACTATGCCACCAGGGCTCAGGCCCCCCCCCCTCCGGAATCTTCTTTTAAAAGGGATTTTCATGAGTATTTTTGACTGAACA